>BLSH010249788.1:1296134-1306278 GCA_018402905.1 Glandirana rugosa
CATTTAGACCAGCCTCACACAGCCATTGGTATACTTGTTTTTTTGAATATGCTACTCCAATTAGAAAAAAAAACAAACAAACAACAAAAGGTGTTAGCTACCTCCTCCTGCTAATCCTCCTCCACCACCGCCACTTCCCCCTACACTGCCACGGTCACGGCCTAGTCAACCTCTAGGCTCCTACTCCACATCCACCCCCCCTTCCCATTTTTATTTTTATTATTTGATTTTAAGTTATTTTCCCTATCCCCATTTTTTTGTAGGGCACTTGTCCTACTCGTACCCCCATTTTACTTCCTTTTGCAGCCCTCTAGCACTTGCCAGGACTTTTTTACAGCCATTTTTGTGCCGAAAAGTTCGGGTCCCCATTGACTCCAATGGGGTTCGGGGTCCGGGGTAAAGTTCGGGTAATGTTCGGTACCGAACCCAAACTTTTTCGCGAAGTTTGGCCGGACCCACCGAACCCGAACATCCAGGTGTTCGCTCAACTCTAATTGCTGTCAATGGTACTTGCATTTTTTCAACATGCAGATAAGCATATCTGCAAAGGTCTGAGTAGGACCACACTGGTGTATCAGTCATAAATTACCATGAGATGGAGTTTTTTCATAGGTAAAGGTAGAAATTCCTTAAATAAGTGTCTTGGTTATAAAATCCTTGGCATTTAGCACATTGCTGAAAGAGCTTTCTGGCATTGCCACAGTGATGTAGAATATCGAGAATACTGTAGGTCTTGAAATGTATACAAAAATGTAATATTCCGTAGGGTTACTCCAGGGAGTAGTTATACAGTAGCTTTTATGTCTGACGAATACATTCAGGGTTTTTTCTGGCTAAACTGACAAGATGTCAACTGCAGCATCAGAAGATCAGATACTCCAAACAATCCCTTGAGTGGCCAAACGGCAGTAATGCAATGATCTAAGAAACTGGCTTTGAGAAAATCTATAATACAGCACCATTTCTGTGAAGTTTGATATTTTACAGCTGGCTCATGGAAGCTTTTATCAAGACACAAATACGTGATGTCTATTAATACCCCCAATAATGCGAAAAATGTAAAATCTACAAGCTTTTAGTTAATAAAGACAAAAGAGCAACGAGGAAAGTATTGTAAACTATGGCAACTGATCGAGGTAAGAATTTTCGAAGAATGCTCCAAACCACCTAATGTAATAAAGCTAGTAAAATAAAATACATTTGAAATATCATAATTATTTGTGGTCTTTTCACTTCTTAATTTCTCTATAGACAGTTTTCTAGTTTTATTGCATTATTATTTTTTTAGGCCTAATTTTTAAACTATTGTGGCCTTTTTTTATTTTTTTTTTACAAAGTTCGATTGCCCTTCTGAGGTTTTTAATAGTGTAATCCAAGAATGAGTCATTTAGTACTTCCTGTAGGATATGGACCCCATTGTACATTCCTTGCAAAAGTAATGCAACTCTGTGACCACAATAAGACCCCTTTCACACTGAGGCTGCCCGAGCCCCCAGCGGTAAAGCGCTGCTAGTTGTAGCGGCGCTTTACCGTTATATTAGCGGCGGTTTTCCTCCACTATTGGGGCGCTCTTAACCCCCAAAAAGGGGTTAGAAGCACCCATGTTGTGGTGCTTCTGAAGCACTTTTCAGGCGCTTTGGAAGTGCTGCCCATGCATTCCAATGGGCAGGGCAGTTTAGGAGCAGTGTATACACCGCTTCTGCACCGCCCCAAAGATGCGCTTGCAGGACTTTTTGTCCCATCCTTCAAGCGTACCACCCCAGTGTGAAAGCACTCTGGCTTTCACACTGGGGAGAATTGAGAGGCTGTTTTCAGGCGCTTTACAGGTGCTAATTTTAGCTCTAAAGCACCTGAAAACTGCCTCAGTGTGAAAGTGGTACAGAGTTTCAGCACAGTCTGTACCTTAGATGACAGAGATGCTAAATGTAGTGTTAAGCCTACCAGAGTGCAGTGTCAGCCCAATATAGAAAAACATCTTATTTACAGTATCTCACAAAAGTAAGTACACCCCTTAAATAGAGTTGAGCAGACACCTGGATGTTCGGGTTCGGAATGAACTACGTGGAAAAGTTCGGGTTCGGTACTGAACTTGACCCGAACTTTACCCCGGACCCCGAACCCCATTGAAGTCAATGGGGACCTAAACTTTTTGGCACAAAAATGGCTGTAAAAAAGTCCTGGAAAGTGCTAGAGGGCTGCAAAAGGAAGTAAAATGGGGGCAAGAGTAGGACAAGTGCCCTACAAAAAAATGGGGATAAGGAAAATAACTTAAAATCAAATAAAAAAAAAAAATGGGAAGGGAGTGGATGTGGAGTGGAGCCTAGAGGCTGACTAGGCCATGACCGTGGCAGTGGAGATGATTTTAGAACAATAATCTGTCCCTTACAGCAACAGCAGGAACCTGACCCTATAGCAGTAGGCAATGATTTTAGAACAATAAGCTGTCCCTTATAGCAACAGCAGGAACCTGGCCCTATAGCAGTAGGCAATGATTTTAGAACAATAATCTGTCCCTTGCAGTAGCAGCAGAAACCTCTCCCTATAGAACTAGGAGATGATTTTAGAACAATAGTCTGTCCCTCAAAGCAGTAGACTCTACCTAGTCCAGTATCAAATCGTTCTGTAATGCAGGATGAGATGTTATTAGATCTGCAATCTGTCCCTAAAAGCAGGAGTAGTAAACTCTACCTAGTCCAGAATCAGATCGTTCTGTAATGCAGGATGAGATCTGCAATCTGTCCCTCAAAGCAGTAGTAGTAGTAATCTCTACCTAGTCCAGAATCAGATTGTTCTGTAATGCAGGATGAGATCTGCAATCTGTCCCTCAAAGCAGTAGTAGTAGTAGTAATCTCTACCTAGTCCACAATCAGATCATTCTGTAATGCATGATGAGATGTTATTATATCTGCAATCTGTCCCTCACAGCGCCGGCAGCATCCTCTCCCTACACTAGCCTGAGAGCATGTGACATGCAGCACTACGTGACTCCAGCTCATATAGAGGCTGGGTCACATGATGCACTGGCCAATCACAGCCATGCCATTAGTAGGCATGGCTGTGATGGCTTCTAAGGGCAAACCAGTGAAACGCTTTTGATTGGCTGCCCTGCAGCTATTCAACAGGCAGGATAAAATACCCGAACCCGAACTTTTTTTAAAATGTCCGGGTTCGGGTCCGGGTCACGGACACCCCAAAGTTCGGTACGGACCCGAACTTTACAGTTTGTGTTTGCTCAACTCTACCCTCAAATTTTTGCAAATATTTTATTATATCTTTTTATGTGACAACACTGAATAAATTACACTTTGCTACAATGTAGGGTTAAGGCAGTGCTGGAAAATAATGGTGGCCACACAAAATATTAACACTTTGGGCCCAATTTGGACATTTTGAGTTAGGGGTGTATTCACTTTTGTTGCCAGTGGTTTAGACATTAGTGTGTGTTGATTTATTTTGAGGGAACAGCAAATTTACACTGTTATACAAGCTGTACACTCACTGCTTTACATTATAGCAAAATGGCATTTCTTCAGTGTTGTCACATGAAATAATATAATAAAATATTTCCAAAAATGTGAGGGGTGTACTCACTTTTGTGAGATACTGTAAGTATTTTTATACTTTGCATTGTTACTGTGTACATATTTGACATATCAGTGCTATTATCAATGTATATATACTGCCACCCAGGGGCGTTGCCAGGGGGTGGCTATTAGGGCTGCAGCCCCGAATGTCCTGTCCATAGCCCCATGTGTCAAGCAAGCGGCTTGACAGAGCCGCAGGAGGGTGGCTTTACAGAGCCGTGGGTGGGGGAGCTGCGAACAAGCGGGGGCGGGGGAGCAGAGATGACATCATCTCTCTCTGCCCGCCCCGCATCACTGCTCTTCCGCAAACACAGCCTGGCCTCTGCAATGTCGGTGGTGTGGAGGGGAGCAGAGAGATGACATCATCTCTCACTGCCCCCCCACATCACCTCTCTCCTGTAATGTAAGGAGGGACACTCTGCTGGGGGGCACCTGTGTAAGGAGGCACTCCACTGGGGGACACCTGTGTAAGGAGGCACTCCGCCGGGGGACACCTGTGTAAGGAGGCACTCCACCGGGGGACACCTGTGTAAGGAGGCACTCCACTGGGGACACTTGTGTTAGGAGGCACTCCGCTAGGGACACCTGTGTAAGGAGGCACTTCGCTGGGGGACACCTGTTGATGTAAGGAGGCACTCTGCTGGGGGACACCTGTGATGTAAGGAGGAACTGTGCTGTGGGCACCTGTGATGTAAGATGGCACTCCACTGGGGGACACCTGTGATGTAAGGAGGCACTCCGCTGGGGGCACCTGTGATGCAAGGAGGGACACTCCGCCGGGGGCACCTGTGATGTAAGGAGGCACTCCACTGGGGACACCTGTGATGTAAGGAGGCACTCTGCTGGGGGCACCTGTGATGTATGGAGGGACACTCCACTGGGGGCACCTGTGATGTAAGGAGGGACACTCTGCTGGGGGCACCTGTGATGTAAGGAGGGACACTCTGCTGGGGGCACCTGGATGTAAGGAGGCACTCCGTTTGGGGGCACCTGTGATGTAAGGAGGGACACTCTGCTGGGGGCACCTGGATGTAAGGAGGCACTCCACTGGGGGGCACCTGTGATGTAAGGAGGGACACTCCACTGGGGGCACCTGTGATGTAAGGAGGTATACTCTGCTGGGGGCACCTGGATGTAAGGAGGCACTCCGCTGGGGACACCTGTGATGTAAGGAGGGACACTCCACTGGGGGCACCTGTGATGTAAGGAGGCACTCCGCTGGGGGGCACCTAATGGAAGGAGGGACTCTTCTGGGGGACACCTATGATGTAAGGAGGCAATACGCTGGGGACACCTGTGATGTAAGGAGGCACTCCACTGGGGGCACCTGTGATGTAAGGAGGGACACTCCGCTGGGGGCACCTGTGATGTAGGGCGGGACTACGCTGGGGGCACCTGATGGAAGGAGGGACTCTGCTGGGGCACCTGTGATGTAAGGAGGGACTCTGCTGGGGGCACCTGATGGAAGGAGGGACTCCACTGGGGGCACCTGTGATGTAAGGAGGGGTTCTGCTGGGGGCACCTGATGGAAGAAGGGACTTCGCTGGGGGCACCTGATGGAAGGAGGGACTCCACTGGGGACAACTGATGGCATCTGGTAGCAGGCAAAAGTGACAAGTGACCCACTCGGGGCTCCCACTGATTCTGCATTATGGTTGAATGATTTCATTTTATATTACAATGTAATAATAGAAATAATGCGCTTCGATCATCCTGACACCATACCAACCATGGTGCTGGGATGATTGAAGCGCCAACACCAGGTGTATGGAGTATCTTTATTTGCTGATTGTTAAACTTTCTGGAATACATATATTGCTATTGTGCTGTAGGATTTGGGCCTGCTGTCCCTCCATCCCTCTTTCTTTCCTTCCTTCTCTTTCCTTCCCTCCCTATCTCTTTCTTCCTTCTTCCTTCCCTCGTTCATCTCAGACATCAGCCACACCCCTAAAAAGCCACGCCCCATTTAAACCACGCCCACTATTTCGTTTAGACCGTGCCCATTTTTCGCCGCAGAGGCACTTCGCGCGCCGCATTTCTTCGGGCTAGAGCCCTTGGTCTTTTTCCCACCTAGTAACTCCCCTGCTGTCACCCCATCCAATAAAGCATAACTAAAGGCAAAGCATTTTTTTTTTCATTTTGGGCAGAGGAATTAGAGCACCTGACCTCACATTCTGGGCTGTCACCACAAGATTAGAAGGGAAATGTTCCAATGGGGACACTCGTTCTGGTGACCCTGGTGATAACCAGGGATTTACTCACTTTGAAAAAAATATTAATCTCACTTCCTGTTTTGGCTATGGGACAGGAAGTGAAAAGATATCTCTCCAATAGAACACAGATGGCAAAAGAAAATCTGACAGGCGCTATAACCCTCCTTATAATCTATCCAAAAGGAAAAAAGTTTTGCCTTTAGTTCCACTTTACTTCAGTGACATGCTAAGCATATTAGAGCTGTGTATGTGAAGGTGTTTGTCTTCTATAACTGGATCAAATGGCAATAACACAAGGACATTTTTTCCAATTATGACTTGAGTCAACAGTTTCTGAGTCTCAGGAAATGAAAGGGAAGGTATGCCTGTAATCAGTGTTGCAATTACATTCTCTTCTTACTACACTTTTATAAATGGTGTCTGTCTGACTGAAGACTATAGAAAGTTTTGAGTTATGTGAAATGCATAATGCTCCTGGTAGCTACAGGCCATGTGATGTAGGCCTTCCAGGTTTTAGACCCAAAGTGGTGCCTCAGGGGCAGCTATTTGTTTTAATGACTTGTAGTTTAATAATATTGATACCTGACCTACCAATTTATATGAAATGTGAATTGCAGTAATACTGTATATCCGCTTTTATACCTCCATTCCCAAATAATTTTAAACCTAAAATAAATACAAAAGGTAATGCCAACATAAAGACACTTTAAGAATAATGAAAGCTGCTGACAGATATAAAGTCTAGGCACCCAGAGGTATATATCCCTGCATCAGCTTTCAGTATTCTCTACTCTGCCCAAAGGTTTAGTGTCCTTATCGGGCAAAGCACCACTGATCACCTTCCACATATTCCTACTAGTCAATGAGGCGCCCATCATAATGATGGGCTTAGCAGGAAGTTCAAACATTACACAATGAGATATTACAATGAATCCCTATGTTGCGGAGATGAAAAAAGGTGACTGGGCAGGACTGATACCATCCAGTCCAAAAAAAATGCTGTGTGTTGTCAGCCCAACAAATTAGAAATGGAGTGCATTTGTGTAAGGGGTGCAAGTATTTAAGAGATGTGCTGCATATGTTTTCTTTTGCCTTGAGTTTCTTAATTATCATCTTAAAGGTTGTCATCTTCTTTCAGACTACAGATATATCTTAAAAATGTGAAACTCTGGAATTACAAAACATATCCTACTTCAGGGCCCAGTCAGACCATTACAGCATGTTGCGCTATTGCACACATTAACATACGCATTACCACAATGCGCACTAAAGCCTAGTACACACCACTAGTTTTTTTTTCGTTCAACCTAGTGGGTTGAATGAAAAAACTGACAGCTCAGGTTGGATCTATTGTACTAACAATCCCAAGTTAGTACAGCGATCTGCTGAGCTATTGGCCCCCCGCCAGAACACTTCGGTCAGCCATTGGCTGAGAGAGCTTACAATGGGGCAGACCTTTTTCGGTCATGAGCCTTTGTCAGAAGCTGGCTGCTATACACACACGGACCAAATTTCTGCCAAATTTCTATCAAACCTTCTGATGCCAGCTGACATTTGGCCCATGTGTACTAGGCTTTAGTCTGTTACTGTGCCATTCATTTTGAAAAAAAATGGTCCCAAAAACTTCCCAAAAAATATTGTGTTGCTTTTGTTTGAATAGGTTGCCGTCCCACAAAT
The DNA here is from genome assembly GCA_018402905.1 of Glandirana rugosa. Lineage (NCBI taxonomy): Eukaryota > Metazoa > Chordata > Amphibia > Anura > Ranidae > Glandirana > Glandirana rugosa. The sequence goes on from BLSH010249788.1 coordinate 1,303,609, forward strand.
GCCCAATAATGTGTGTTAACGCAACACACCACATCTCAAAGGTGTGCATGTGCCCTTAGTTAACCACTTGCCAACCGGCATCTAACGGCAACAAGGTGGCTCGTTATCACAAACCGCCGTCATATGACGGCGGCTGCGATAACTAGTACTGTGAGTGTGCGCTCACACGCTCACTGTGTCCGGGGGGGGAGGGAGCGGGTAGGGCGGACTCGATTGCCGCCGGCTACCCGTGATGCCCCCCCTCCCGCAGTGAGAGAACAGAGGTCCGTGTATGTAAACGCGGATCTCCGTTCTCATAGTGGGGGGAAGGGCTGTGATCACAGGCTTCCTGTATATGGAAGTCGTGTTCACTCCCTTCCCCCTGCCAGCCCAGCCCACATACAGTTAGAACACACCCAAGGAACACAGTTAACCCTTAGAGCACCCCCTGCAGGTTAACTCCTTCACTGCCAATGGCATTTACACAGTAATCAGTGCATTTTTATAGCACTGATTGCTATATAAATGCCAATGGTCCCATAAAAGTGTCAAAATGGTCCAACATATCCGCCCCAATATCGCAGTACTGCTAAATATCGCAGATCGCTGCCATTACTAGTAAAAAATAAATAAAAACCCCAGAAATAAATTCTCATCATCCGTAAACGCAGCAACTTTTGCGCAAACCAAACAATAAACACCGATTGCAATTTTTTTTTAACCAAAAATATGAGGAAGAATATAAATCAGCCAAAACTGATGAAAAAAAAATTTTTTTTTATAATTTTTTTTTTGGATTTGTATTTTAGCAAAAAGTTAGAAATATAGATTTTTTTTCAAAATCGTCGCCCTTTTTTATTTATAGTGGCGATCCGAAGTGACGCAGAGGGGATCAAATACCACCAAAAGTAAGCTCTATTTGTGGGGCAAAAAAAGGACACAAATTTTGTTTGGGTACATGACCGTGCAATTGTCAGTAAAAGTGACGCAGTGCCGAATCGCAAAAAGTGCTCTGGTCCTAAAGTGTGAAATCCTTCCGGGGCTGAAGCGGTTAAAGGAAACGTATAGTGCTTTTGCATGTGTGGTGTCTAGGTGTTGCTCTAGGCTTATTTTGAATGTGTTTACCAGGCAAAACTCCTGATGCTCAGTAGGACACGTATCATGGATGCATCCTGTTTTAAATGTTGACGTGTAAAATAACATTTTAGAGAAATAACAAATAAAGTTTATAAAAAAAATGAGTTTAAAATTTATAAACTTGAAAAAATTTAATTAAATTGACCTCAAACCACTAAAATCTCCTTTTAATAAGAATGTGCCAACATTATCTGCCAAAAGTCACTGCAGCAGAGCTTGCAGCGCTTTTATCTAGACTAATTACAGTATTTTTTTCTTTTAGTTAAAACTGCAGCTAAATAGCGGTGAGAAACCAAAATAATTATGTTCCTGAAAAGCCTTCAGCTCAAAAACTTTTACTATTCATAAACACTTGCATTAGGTTCCATGGCAACAGGCCGTGGCTAGGCATATGCACAAGTGTACAGTGCAATATTGTACATATGCATAATGATATACTTTTTCAGGCCCAAGACAGATGCAGGACTGTCCTTCCATATGAAACATATTAGGGAACATATATAAAGTGCTTTGACACATTTGGAGATAATCGGGCATAACTGCTCGTAATTCAAATCGATTTCTTAAATTAAAGGATAGTTAAACACAAGAACAAAAATGCAACTTATTGTTCATAGATGTGGTGGCTGCATTCGTTTTTTGTTTTTTTTCTTAAGCTAAGAACATTTTCTGCAAATACTTATTGATATGGCCTGTGCCCTTGCCACTTCCTGTGAGCTGCTTCCTTCCTAGCTATCTTCTGTAGACTAGCAAATGCCCTGCCACCTGAGATATGGACATATTTGTAACCCATGTCGGGAGAGCTTGGGTGACACTCATGGTTCCCTTCATATATACAGTGGAGGAGTGGTGTAGCCATCCAGGGACAGGAGGTGTATTATTTGCAGGATCACAAGGTATAAATTAATCAAAATAAACATGAAAAAAGAAAATAAATGCAGCCATCACACCAAGGACTTCCTTTTACTAGAACCGGATCTCTGTAGAAAAGGAAATAGACTTTTCATCATACGGGCACCACATCCACATGGCATCTGAGCTGGGATAAGATTTCCATGAGTCCCAGATGTCCAGGCAAGGACAGCCTTGTCACTCTGGAGGTACAGTTGCCTTTATATTGCAGGTCTTTCTAATGTATTAATTGCACAATTGACCTGTTCCATCTATTTTCAACAAGTCTATAGATAGAGTTATTACTTATCAGTCAAACATATTGACATTATAATAAGGCAATATAGATAGATATCTGAACAACTTTTATCTACCTTGTCCAGTTAACACGTTAATTATGTAATCTTTCTGGACGTTATATTTCCGTTGACATGGAGGTCTCACTGTTCCGACAGGAACGGACCTGTAGACCCTGAGTACCTTTAGAATAGGGTCGAGTCTACGGTACACCTACACCACGGGCATACTACTTTTCAGATAAAGGAAAAGATGTCTCTAGGCCAAGATCATTTTCCTTCAGGAACCACACTACCGACGTAAATAAAAGAAAAAAGTACAAATAAAACTAATTAAATATGGAACACTAGGACGTTTATTATGTGG
>BLSH010249788.1:1309869-1347946 GCA_018402905.1 Glandirana rugosa
GACACTCGGTCCGGAAGAGTAGGTTGTAGTCACAGACTGGAGTGTTTACGCGAAGACCTTCTTACCAGCTCAAATTCTAGAACAAGCTAAACTATTGCTGCTACAGCTGTCTATCTGTCAATATCTACTCTCTTTCCAAACTTAAACCACCTCAAATGTGTTAAGTAGGAAGGCCTGATTACCATAGCCCATAGCATACAGTGATCTCAGTTCCAATTTTGCATGTTTGAGAATTAGTGGATGCCTTACTCCAGAACGAACTGACAACACCACATACACTATATTGTAAAATGTTTTGGGACACCTGCCTTTACACGCACATGAACTTTAATGGCATCCCAGTCTTAGTCTGTAGGGTTCAATATTGAGTTGGCCCACCCTTTGCAGCTATAACAGCTTTATCTCTTCTGGGAAGGCTGTCCACAAGGTTTAGGAGTGTCTATGGGAATGTTTGACCATTCTTCCAGAAGCGCATTTGTGAGGTCAGACACTGATGTTGGATGAGAAGGCCTGGCTCACAGTCTCCGCACTAATTCATCCCAAAGATGTTCTATCGGGTTGAGGTCAGGACTCTGTGCAGGTCAATCAAGTTCCCCCACCCCAAACTCGCTCATCCGTGTCTTTATGAACCTTGCTTTGTGTAATGGCATAGCTCCCAACTGTCCCTGATTTGGAGAGACTGTCTCTGATTTGGAACAAAGTCCCTCTTCCCCCTCATTTTGGTCTGATCTATAAAGTTGTATATAAAATGCACTTTTAATCATTCAAAAAGTGTTTCCCAGTGCTAAACCTTTCATCCAAATTCTAGATTGCTGCATTTGTAAATTTTAAAAGCCAATATAAAGGAATATAGTAGTAAAAAGAAGCACTTGTGGATTTAATTAACCTTTTTTTTATGGGGTAATTCTCCTTTAAGGGGGCGTGGTAGGGGGCATGTGCTATGCCTACATACATTTGCTAGTAGGTGTCCCTCATTCCCATCTCAAAATGTTGAGAGGTATGGTAATGGTCCAAATAATTTGGTCGGGGGGGGGGGATTACGGTGCAGGGCTGTTTTTCAGGGGTTGGGCTTGGCCCCTTAGTTCCAGTGAAGGGAACTCTTAAGGCGCCAGCATACCAAGGCATTTTGCACAATGTCATGCTCCCAACTTTGTGGGAACAGTTTGGGGATGGCCCCTTCCTGTTCCAACATGACTGCGCACCAGTGCACAAAGCAAGGTCCATAAAGACATAGGTGAGCAAATTTGGGTTGGAGGAACTTGACCTGCCTGCACCTCAACCCGACAGAACACCTTTGGGGTGAATTAAAACGGAGAATTGTGACATTCACATAGTGTAGGTGCTTTTACTTTTGGCAGGAGAGGAAAAATCTAGTCAGGCCGGACTGTAAGTGCAGGCCTGATTGTTTTGATCTGGGCTGGGAGTGGCTCAGGGGTTTGGCTGGAAATAGAGGGAAGGTACACTCCTTGGAGATTCCTCCCCTTGAGCTGGGAAAGCTCTAGAAGGGGGATGGATGAGGAGGTGTCACTTGCTGATGTATGAGAAGGAGCCCTGACCAATCCACAGGCTGGGTTGGCAGGGGGTAGGCCTCCTTAAATACAGAGATCTGCCAGCAGGTGGCAGGGAAGTTTGGGTGGAAGAGTGAGGATGTAGTCAGGAGCTGCAGATTAGACCTCGTCCAGGAGGGGATCCCCCTGTCCAGGGGGGGGGGGGTGAACCTGAGGCCTGGTGTTTAAGTGAAGCCAGGAGCGGGAGGCAGGCACTGATGTGGACGAGAAGGCCTGGCTCACAGTCTCCGCTCTAATTCATCCCAAAGGTGTTCTATCGGGTTGAGGCCAGTCATGTTCCTCCACCCCAAACTCATTAATCCATGTCTTTATGGACCTTGCTTTGTGCACTGGTCCAAACCATTTGGTCCAGGGGGGGTTATGGTGTGGGATTGCTTTTCAGGGGTTGGACTTGACGCCTTAGTTCCAGTAAAGGCAACTCTTAAAGCGTCAGCACACCAAGACATTTTGGACAATTTCATGCTCCCAACTTTGTGGGAACAGTTTGGGGATGGCCCCTTACTGTTGCAACATGACTGCGCACCAGGGCACAAAGCAAGGTCCATAAAAACATGGATGAGCGAGTTAGGGGTGGAGGAACGTGACTGGCCTGCACAGAGTGCTGACCTCAACCCGATAGAACACCTTTGGGATGAATTAGAGTGGAGACTGTGAGCCAGGCCTTCTCGTCAAACATCAGTGCCTGACCTCACAAATGCGCTTCTGGAAGAATGGTCAAACATTCCCATAGACACACTCCTGAACCTTGTGAAAAGTGCGCACAATCGGCAGGCTGCTTCTGCTGTGATGTATCACAACAGAAGTCGATCTGCGGGTGCCGGGTACTGGATGTCCTCTGGCACCCGCCAATCCTTGGTAAAACACACAGAACGGGGATCTGTAAACATGGCAGATCTCCGTTCTGACAGGGGGAAGGGATGGATTTTGTGTTCCTGCAAAGCAGGGACAAAAATCTATCTCTTCCCCTATTAAAAGCACCTCACAGTACACACATAAACACTGGCTAGGCACAGAGTTAACCCTTTAATCGCCCCCTAGACCCCTTCCCAGCCAGTATTGTTAGTACAGTGACAGTGCATATTTTTAGCACTGATCACTGTATTAGTATCACTGATACCCACAAAGTGTAAAAAGTGTCAGTTAGTGTCTGATTGTCCACCGCAATATCACAGTCCTGCTTTAAGTCGCTGATCGCCGCCATTTTTAGTATAAAAAAAAATCCATAAATATATACCAAAGTTTCTAGACGCTTTAACGTTTACATAACCAACCAATGTACATTTATTGGGATTTTTTAACCAAAAACATGTAGCAGAATACATATTGGCATAAATGTATGAAGCAATTAGATTTTTTACATTTTTTTTATTGGATATGTTTTATAGCATTAGTAAAAATTCTTGTTTTTTTTTTTCAAAGTTGTCTGTATTTTTTTGTTTATAGTGCAAAACATAAAAAAAAGAATTTGTGGGAAATAAAATGACAAACTTTATTTGAGTACAGTGTTGCATGACCGCGCAATTGTCAGTTAAAGTAACGCAGTGCCGTATCACAAAAAATAGCCTGGTCATGAAGGGGGGGTAAATCTTCCGGAGGTCAAGTGGATAAAGAATATCCAATCACATGCAAGGAAAATAAAAACTGCATTTTTGCTTGCATATTATTGGATGATGGAAGTCAGCAGAGCTTCCAGTCATTTACTAAGCTACAAAGTGCACCATCTAATTGCCTTTAGCAAATCACCCTCATGATTTTACTGGATCAAATACACCTGACACCTGGCTGCCACAGCACTTACCAATCAAAGAAGCTCCCTTTCCTTGACTGAACTCTACTAAAATGTTAGTTAAGCTAGGTACACACAGGGAGTTTTTTTCATTCAACCCAGCAGGCTGAACGGAAAAAAAATGGAGAGGTCGCTGTATTAACTAAGCAATGTTAGTGCTGTGATCACTCCCGCTGAGCCATTAGACCCTTGGATATTTTACTTTGTAACCTTATATTTATTTATTTATTTTTATATAGATATGTTTGCATCTACCCCTATCCCAGGAAACGCGTCGGATTTACCATGATGCCATCTCTCTACTGAAGCTATTTGCTGTACTACCATATGGTTTTTTTATCCATTCACAAGTGTTTTACTTCACGCCATGGCAGATGCTCCACTCCAATTACCAGGCAGAGTGTTCTGCAGTTATAAATGCATAAACGCATATATGTTTGCTATATATCATTTTAATTTATGTTGTGATGGAATTATTTTGTTTATGATGTATGGTACTTACCTTGCTTTCCAGGAACTTGAAAGGTCAATAAACAATAATATTTTCACAACCTATATTGGTCAGTGTCCTTATATATCCTCATTAAGGCCCCATGCACACGGGCGTATTAAATAAATTAGCTGTAACGTCGGACCCGACGTCAGGGAAAAATCGGCGTCTAAAATGCAATTTCGTTGGCGTTTTGCATCGGCGTTAATGTGTGTTAATGAGCGTTAGTGAGCGTCGGTGCCAATAGGCGCTTTGTTTGAAAAAACATTCCTCTGCTTTTTTTTAACCTGAGAACGCCGGCGCTACGGTGTTAATGCGCGTTAGCGAGCGTTTTGCTGGCTCAACGTCAAAAACGCCATAACGCTACAGCCTCGGAACGCGCTGGGTTTGGGATGCTATCTACAGCTCAAAAACGTCAGCGTTTTTTTGGGGCCATTGAATAACATAGAGAGCTGCAAAAAACGCTCAAAAACGCAGCGGTAAAAAATGTCCGTGTGTATGAGGCCTTAAAGTCCCAACTTTCTCCTCCTTTCTCATTGAATCAGGGATGGAGACGCAGATCATTCTGCGTCTCATCTAAAGTCCCATTTGCTCTTCTCCATTCCCGCTGAGCTACTGTGTTCTGATAGGGGGACTGCGCCCCCACCAGGATGATCAGCGCTCCCAGCACCTTTGGGAAGGTAATTCTCACAAGTTTTTGCTTTAGTGCATGTTTATACTTTCAGATATCAAGGGCAAATTCTTGTTGATAGGCTACCCACGATTAGTACATTTTACCAATGAAAGTAAAAATGCTATATCTTTTTAATATGAATCAACATATGTGAGGCTTTAAATAAATGCACCTTCACTCTACTGTTTTTCTTATCATTCTAATAAAGAGTTATTACATCATTCTGCAGCTTAGGTATACGCACTGCGTACTTGTGCAATGATCTATAACCCTTTCCGGTTCTCCAGTGTAGCTATTAAACTCTTGGAACATAATTTAGATACTTGCAGGCTCTGTGCAGTTAAAAGCATACTCCAGCCAAAATTGAATATTAGACCATGAAACACTATACATGCATTGCGCACAGCCTACCTACTTAGTAAATGAGTTTTTTATTCAGGTATAACGGCACCAGTCCATCTAAGCACCCTTTGTCATTAATCTTGTGTGAGAACATCTGCTTGTACTTCGCTAGAGGAATTCCCGAACACACCCATTGCTGTAAAACAAGAAAGAAAAGCAGAGCACACCAGCATAGTTAGAATATTTTTTTATCACTAAAATAAAGAAAAGAAAGTACTGTATTGTATGTAAAACTTTGTGTAGGTCACACATAGGCTTCTCCATTCTGGAGGGATGAGAAGCAGCGGCAGTAACAGAATTTAGGATGCACCCTTTTCTTCAGACTCTTCGCCTTCCTTTCTCCTGGTGTCCCTCAGTAGTGTTCACCTACTGCAGTACACAATGTTAGGGTTCTGTTATTGGGAACATGTTTCAAGGAAGCTTCTCCTTCTTTAAAGCTGTATTAAAACCAAAAGCAAACATTTATTATATTTCAGCTTACCAATTCTTAGATGTGATGGCGGCATTCGTTTTCTTTTTTAGGCTTTCTTTCCTTTATTGTCATGTAGTGATCCAGCCAGTAAGTCTGTTGTATTTCAACAGAACAAGCTGTCTTGCAAATGTAGCAGTTGGAGTGTGAAGACAAACCATTTACCACTGAGAGGGGTGCTTACAATGATCAGCTGTATTTGTTAATGTAAAACCTTTATCCCAAAAGAAAACTGCAATGTTGCTGTAACTGCTTGTGTAACTGCAGTGTGAGCTGGAGTTTTTATTCAATTTGTTAGTGTATCCAAATCTGCTAGCCCATTTAAAGGAGTTGTAAAGTCTCATGGTTTTTCACCTTAATGCAGTCTACGCATTAAAGTGAAAAACTTTTGTGCTTCAGCCAGGGGCCTTGCTAGGGGGTGGCTATTGGGGCTACAGCCCCGAGTCTGGGGCCTATAGCCCCGAGTCTCTTACTGGGTGGGTGCAGTTCTGCAATTTGCAGGTATGTCTCGGTCCAGAATGCAGGAGGCAGGGGAAGACTGAGCCGTGGTAGCACGGGCTCCGGCTTGGCCCTCGCATCCTCCTGATGTATGGGGAGGCTCTCTGGGTACCCTTATGTATGGGGAGGAACTCTGGGGACCCTGATATATGGGGAGGTTCTCTGGAGACCCTGATGTATAGGGGTGTTCTCTGGGGCCCCTGATGTAAGGTGGGGCTCTTTGAGGACCCTGATGTAAGGAAGAGGCTCTCTGTGGACCCTGATGTAAGTAAGGGGCTCTCTGTGGACCCTGATGTAAGGAAGGGGCTTTCTGGAGACCCTGATATAAGGAAGGGGCTCTCTGGGGACCCTTATGTAAGGAAGGGGCTCTCTGGGGACCCAGATGTAAGGAAGGGACTCTCTGGGGACCCAGATGTAAAGAAGGGGCTCTCTGGAGACCCTGATGTAAGGAAGGGACTCTCTGGGGACCCTGATGTAAGGAAGGGCCTCTCTGGGGGCCCTGTTGTAAGGAAGGGACTCTCTGGGGACCCAGATGTAAGGAAGGGGCTCTCTGGGGACACTGATGTAAATGGGGGGGCTCTCTGGGGACCCTGATGTAAGGAGGATCCGCACTCAGAAATGTAACGATGTATGTATGTATATATATATATATATATATATATATATATATATATATACACACACACACACACACACACACACACACACACACACACACACACGCAAACATGTATATTATATACATGTGTATGCCTGCTCAAGCGTATGACTCTTCTTTGCTGCTATGGGCCCAGATCTTTTGTGGACCTAGCAACGCCCCTGGCTTCAGCTGCTCTCCAGACCCCCCCCTTTTCTTACCTGAACCTGTCTCGGGTCCTCATTGGATAGATTGATCCAGTGACATGGGAGCTGGGGGCGGGGCCAAGTCCTGTTGCCTGTGTCAATGGACGCAGCAGCGGAACTCATGAGCGCGCCCGCATGGGTGCCGCCATGAAATGCGGCTCTCTGTGTGGTTACCCGATGAAGAGGAGGAGCCAGGAGCGCCACCGGGGTACCCCATAAAAGGAGGATTGGGGCTGCTCTGCACAAAACCCTTGCTCAAGGCAGGTACAATCACTTTAACACTCTCCTCCCCCCAGCAATGCCGCTGTCCAAAAGTGCCCCCTGTGATCCTTCATCCAGAATGGGGGCACTCTAATACAGGAGGTATGTTACTGGCCAGATCACCAGGTTGAAACAGAGGGAAAGAATCTCAGAAAAGGAAAACGAATGCAGCGGCCACATCTATTGATTGCTAAGCTGCAATATATTACATTTTTGGCTTTAAGTTTAAGTGCAATAATTATTTTTTTTTTCAAGATTAAAGAAAAGTTCTATGCTATGTGCTTTGTTATCCTTTCGGCATCTTGCACACTGGATGTTATAAAAACGCCAGTAGCATTAGCTGTAGAAAGCTGTAGTTGTACAATACATTTTTCATGCTTTTTTGCAGTTGTGTTTTTCAGCATTTTTTAGCGTTTTGTTAGCAAAACTATCCTTCCACAAAAGCTTTTGGTTAAAAAACTCTCATAAACGCTGAATAGCTGCGTTTTTCAGCGGTTTTTTAGAGTTTTTCAGAGTTAGAACGTTTTTACAGCTGGAAAACTCCTTTCAAAACCCACTAGTTCTGGGTTTTCTTCCAGCCAAAAAACTCTGATAGCAGCCTATGTGTGCATGGACACAGTTGATAACATGCTGCTGAGTTTACTGGCTGCAGAAAAAATTGCCCGATGCCAAAAACAGCAGCTGCAAAAACGTCCAGTGTGCATGAGACCTTCTTGTTGTGTTCTGTTCTTCTTGTTGCGCTGCTTATAGATAGACTTTCTTGTTGCTAACAGATATGTTTGTTGTTGATAGCCTGAGATTTTTCACTGGAATTAAATCTGTTACTCTGTTAAATCACATTTGCTACTTTAATCACTTCCATACCGGGCCATAGTAATATGACGCCGGCAGGAACACTCTTTCGTCATATGATGTCCTCCCGTTCTCGCCGCTCCTGAGGCCCTCGGGGGCCCGCAGTGCAGCGATCGGGGTTGAGACGTGTCCTTCGGGACACAGCTCATCCTCGATCAGTGTAAAGAGTCAATAAAAGTGGCTTTTTACCACGTGACTAGCTGTGTCCAATCACAGCCGGTCACATGCACTGTCCTCGAGCAGCCCTTCAGATTACCCCAGTACCTGTCACCAGCCCATCAGACTACCCGAGTACCTGTCAACAGCACATCAGAGTACCTGAATACCTGTCACCAGCCCACCAGTGTAACCAAGTGCCTGTCACCAGCCCATCAGAGTACCCGAGTACCTATCTGCAGCCCATCAGAGTACCTGAGTATCTATCTGCAGCCCATCAGAGTACTCGAGTACCTATCTGCAGCCAATGAGAGTACCCAAGTAACTATCTGCAGCCCATGCCTCATAGAATATACCTTGGGGTGTTTGCTTTCCAAAATGTGGTTATTTTGTGAGTAATTCCACTGTCCTGGTGCTCCAGAGCCTTCAAAAGTGTGATAGGTAGGAATAAAATTAGACATGTAATTTATGCTCCTAGAACACCTGAAGGTACTACTTCAATGTTGGGTCTCTCTATGTGACCAGGCTGTGTAAAAGTCTCACACATGTGGTATCACCATACTCAGGACAAGAATGTATTTTGGGGTGTAATTTTTGCTATATAGATGCTATGTGTTAGACATAGCTTATAAATTGACCACTTTGTGTAAAAGAAAATACGTTTTCATTTTTTTCCCACATTTTCCAAAGACTTGTGGAAAAAAACTAATAATTCAAAAGACCCATAATGCCTCATAGAATATACGTTGGGGTGTTTGCTTTCCAAAATGGGGTAATTTGTGGGTAATTTCATTGTCCTGGTGCTCCAGGACCTTCAAAAGTGTGATAGGTAGAAATTAAATTAGATGTGTAATTTATGCTCCTAGAACACCTAAAGGTACTACTTCAATGTTGGGCCTCTCTATGTGGACAGGCTGTGTAAACGTCTCACACATGTGGTATCACCATACTCAGGAAGAGTAGCAGAATGTATTCTGGGGTGTGATTGTTGCTATGTACATGCTATGTGTTCGAAATATGATATAAATTGACAACTTTGTGTAAAAAAAAATATGTTTTCATTTTCTTTCTACGTTTTCTGAAGACTTGTGGAAAAAAATGAACTGTTCAAAGGGCTCATTATGCCTCATAGAATATAATTTGGAGCGTTTGCTTTCCAAAATGGGGGCATTTTGTGGGTAATTCCACTGTCCTGGTGCACCGGAGCCTTCAAAAATGTAATAGGTCGTTAGGAAATTTTACGTGTAATTTATGCTCCTAGAACGCCTGACGGTGCTCCCTACATGTTGGACCTCTCTATGTGGCCAGGCTGTGTAAAAGTCCCACACATGTCATATCGCCATACTTGGGATGAGTAGCAGAATGTATTTTGGAGTGTCATTTTTGCTATATACATGCTATGTGGTAGAAATATCTTATAAATTGACCACTTTGCGTAAAAAGAAATATGTTTTCATTTTCTTTCCACGTTTTCCGAAGACTTGTGGAAAAAAATGAACCGTTCAAAAGACTCATAATATCTCATAGAATATACGGGGGAGGACACTTCCCAGGGGAACATGAACAATATATTTGGTGGACCTTTGGAGGGGTTTGTATTAAAGGAAGCTGACAATAAACTGTAATTTAATTAGTGTCATTTTTTTCTTTGCAAATGTTAGTTTTGCTGTAGCACACCCTACAGCAAGAATGAAATTAATGTGTAGATTCCTCTTAACCACTTCAGCCCCGGAAGGATTTTACACTTTAGGACCAGAGCACTTTTTGCGATTCGGCACTGCGTCGCTTTAACTGACAATTGCGCGGTCGTGCGACTTTGTACCCAAATGAAATTTGCATCCTTTTTTCCCACAAATAGAGCTTTCTTTTGGTGGTATTTGATCATCGCTGCGTCATTTCTGATTGCCGCTATAAACAAAAGAAGAGCGACAATTTTGCAAAAAAACCCAAATTTCTTACTTTTTGCTAAAATACAAATCCAAAAAAAAATCCAAAAAAACATTTTTTTCATCGGTTTTGGCCGATTTATATTCTTCCTCATATTTGTGATAAAAAAAAATCGCAATTGGCGTTTATTGATTGGTTTGTGCAAAAATGGCCGCGTTTACGGATGATGAGAATTCATTTCTGGGGTTTTTATTTTTTTTAATTTTTTACTAGTAATGGTGGCGATCTGCGATTTTTAGCGGTACTGCGATATTGGGGCAGACATGTCCATTTTGACACTTTTTTGTGACATTGGCATTTATACAGCGATCAGTGCTATAAAAATGCACTGATTACTGTGTAAATGCCATTGGCAGTGAAGGGGTTAACCTGCAGGTGGCGCTCTACGGGTTAACTGTGTTCCCTGGGCGTGTTCTAACTGTGTGTGGGCTGCCCTAGCAGGGGAAGGGAAGTGATCACAGCTTCCATGTAGAGGAAGGCTGTGATCACAGCCCTTCCCCCTCTCACAGAACGGAGGTCCGTGTTTACTTACACGGACCTCCGTTCTTTCAGTGCGGGGGGGCATCGTGGATAGCCGGCGGCGATCGAGTCCGCCGCACCCGCTCCCTGGCCCCCCCGAACACAGTGAGCGCGCGGGCGTGCTCACAGTACACAATCTTGCAGCCGCCGTCGTGTGACGGCGGTTTGCGATATCGAGCCACTTTGTCGCCGTCAACCTGCGGTTGACGGTCAGCAAGTGGTTAAAATGCATACTGGACCATTTGAGTCTGGTATCAATTTTAAGAGGGTACCTTACGCAAATAAAACAAAAAAGAGTGTGAGCTCCCCTAGGAAATACATACCAGACCCTTAATCTAAGCATGCAGCCTAACTGGCCAGAGAAAGGGGATGGGAGTGTGAGATCCCTTCTCCTGAAGCATACCAGGCTACATGCCCTCAACATGGGGGGTGCCTCTTCCCCACAACCCTGGCCCGGTGGTTGTGGGGGAATGTAACACAAATGGAAACTGAAGCACCATGCCACTACTAAGAGGTCCAGATACAACTTTATTTAAATAAAAATCAGTGTTTAAGTGTTTTTTTTTTTTACTTTGTTAAGGAAATTCACACTATTTGTTTTGGTGAAAATTGTCTGTAAGACAATTAAGCCTAGTTTTTCTTAGTAATTATTTTTTTCCTTTTGATAAACATTTTACTTTAAGTGCAAAATCAAGGACGAGCACATAAAAATATCCACACCATGAGTTATTGAGTTATTTGTATAAATTCTGAATACATGAGCATAAATTGAAAGAAAGATTCTAAAATGTGAATTTAAGTATATGAAAATATTATTTTTTTTTCATATTGAAACAGTCTTCATATGTGGGTTTACATAATGTGCACAGTGTTCTAAAGCTAAGTGCTAACGTTTGTGCAGTGTCCCTTGTAAGATCTATTGACTGAATCAACTCACTGAGAAACCTAATCAAGTATGGCTTTGGAAACCTCTTTACCTCCATTGTCAAATCAAACAGTTCACTACTTGTGTCTACAACAAATATTTATCCTTTATGCATTTTGGTGACCTATATGGTATTAAATGCAACATTTTCAACTTACTACTGTAGTTGTATTGCGAATGACAAATTTAAAGAAGAACTATTGGATAATATTTTAAATAAATAACATATCTATATATCTTACATTATTATGTATAATTACATGTATGCTTGCATCCAATCACCTCTCTTCTGGCTAATAGAGACATCAATCACATTTGTAACTGAAAGGGAACAAATTATGCGGGAAGAGGTGAGGCATAGCTCAACCATGGGTGTGTATTCATAAAAGAGAGACCCAGATTTTTGAGACAGTTTACTCTGCAAATTAACTAAGGCTGGATTCACACCAATGCATTTTAGTGCTTTTTGCATTTTGCACTACAGAACGTGTTCCATAGGAAAACATGTTAAATGGACTGTAGTGCATATCTGCAAAATACAAAAAGCACTATAAATGCATAGGTGTGAATCCAGCCTAAGGGCATAAGCAGCCTGTTTAGTAAAGTTCTGTTTGCATCTATGCTTTGGAAAACGTTCTCTTTGCTGCATCTTTGGTGCCATTTTCAAAATAAAGAAAATAACTCTCAGGGCTGGTTCACACTACATGCAGTCAAGTGCATTTTTTTCTGTATCAAAACTGCATGGATAGTAGGTTATATGGTTTCCAATGGCATAGTTCACACCAGTGCTTGCAGTTCCAGTGCGTTTCAGAAAAAAAGTAGAACACACTGTTTTTTTTCTCTGCGTTGAACTGTACTGGAACCTGGTAAAACACATCAAGAATGCACTGGAACGCACTCAAAGTTCTATAAATGACCAGAATGCACATGTCCTTATTTTAGGTGAAGAAAAAAGGGTGGGGAAATGCACCGGAATGCATCAAAAACGCTTCAAAAAAAGCACCGGAATGCGCCAAAAATGTGTTTCTATGGTGTGAACTGCCCCTCAGGGAATATTTAAAATAAGTTACATATCTTGCAAGGTTGTGTATAGACTCATTTTCACCCCAATACTGCCTAATAGAGCCACAAAAATACTATTTTTAGCCAACAGGGAAGCAGAGATTGCAGAAAGGGGTGACACACAGCTCAACCACGAGAACTGTGCATATTTATCCCTACTAGTTTGAAACAGAGTTTTGTGTTACAGGTTATTGTGCAAATTAACTAAGGACATATGCAGCCTGTTTAGTGAGGCTTTATTTACCTCTGTGCATTTATGGTGCAATATGTTGGAAAAAACGTTCAGATTTGTCTGTCTTTAGTGCAAAACCATGTGTTACATGTAGCACACCCTCGTAGGAGTCGCTGGTGAATTAAGTCCTATTTTCTCTTAGACCACACAGCCAGGAGCAAAACATTCTCCTCACTCTTCTACTGGCTCCAAAAACAGTCTAGGAGTTCTTTTAGGGTTTTTATAGGAAACAATGAACTAGGATAGGGTGGGGGAGAATGGGATAGCCAAGAATACTGTAGAACTAAATACCTTGAGGACTCCTAACGTTTTGGCAGCACAGGATAAAACAAAAAGTTGTTCCACAAGATTGCTACGGTGATGGTGACTACTCTAGTACCCATTCCAGAGTTTATGGTGATGGTGACTACTCTAGTACCCATTCCAGAGTTTAACAGCTACACATAGTCACTAACTTCTCAGCAATGGGGTTGCTTACTCACTAGAAGGACTCAAAGAAGGGTTGAATAGTGTCATTTTAAAATAACCTGGTGCCTACATCCCCAATTGATGATAAAGTATGCATAGAACATGGCCCTAGGAACTTTACAGGCAAAACAGTAGTGTATAATTACAACATAATTTTATTTACCATACTCATAAAAAATCGATAAAAGCAGCAGTCTAGATATAAATGTATAGGCCCAATACAGCAATAAATTAAAGTGATTGTAAAAGGGAAAATGTTTATTTAATACAAATAACAAACATGTCATACTTACCTGCCCTGTGCAATGGTTTTGCACAGAGCAACCCCAATCCTTCTCTTCTTGGGTCCCCCTCCAGCACTTTGGGCCCCTCCCCCTTGCCATGCTCCTTAAGACACAGAGAGTGCAGCTCAGCTTCACCCCTGCTCCCACCTCACTGGCTGTGATTGACAGCAGCCAGAGTCAATGGCTCCTGCTTCTGCTTCTCAGCCTGAGAGAGACCCGGAAGATTCTTGTGCACATTTCTGAATCGTGATCATGCTTAGGTAGGTATTAGGGGGGCCTGAGGGAGGAGTTGCCTTCAAACATAGAATGCAGAATGGTAAAAAAATGTTCAGCCTTTACAACCACTTTAACCTGATACAAGACCTTTATAGGGCAGGTCTTGTGTCTTGTGTTATACTTCTACACTACTACTTTGCCTGTATTGCTTAGTCACAGGATCATCGGTTGCCTCCTGCCAATATCCACCAGGCTCTTTCTAGTGAGGGAGATGTAGACTCACACCATCATAGACCAACTGGACTCTTTCCCACCAATATCCTCCTGGTTCTCTCCAGTGAGCTTCTCCAGACCCAGCTTGATCCCTGGATCAAGCTTGCAAAAAGTCCCCCCCCCCCCATAAGCCTAGTTGAGACCTTGATGTCTTCTCCCCGACAGATTCTTCTAGAAGTCTACCCCAGGGGCACAGGGGTCTCCTCCAGCAGGACTGGATCCAGGAGCTCTGCTCCCCTGCCTCGGGCCTTAGACTATTTATGAGCTCTTCCACCACCTTATGGACACTCCTCCCCAGGGATTGGCTGGAATTCAATAAATATTCAGGCTGCCCATCCTGTTCTTCCTCCCACTTTGATCCTCTAGCAGACAGGGGAAGTAACAGTGCAGCAGCCGTTGAGACACAGAGTAGGCCTTAATGATCAACCACTGCCCCTCTTATTACAGGGGAACCAAGCTAAATTTGCCTAGCAGCCTATTCTACACTAGGAGGGTGCTAAATCCATAAATAGTAAAGCATGTAAAATACATCCAAAACCATGCACCTACAATGCACTGCATTGCACAGTGAATAACCCATTATTAGAGCCACAGGCAAGTTTCTGGCAGACTAGGTCACAGTCTATAGTAACAACATTGTTATGATATACTGGAGCCCAGAAAGAGGGGTATATATATTATGCCCATGCTCTTAAAGTAGAACTAAAGGCAATTTTTTTTATATTTTGGATAAACTAAGGGAGGTAACCCCTGCCAGTTTTTTTGCCATCTATGCCCGAGTGGAGATTTCTCTTCACTTCCTGCTCCATATTTACTACAGGAAGTGAGAGGAAATCACAACCCAACCCAAATTTTTGATTTTTTTTCACTTTCGATAATAGTAGTAAATATGACAATTAGAGGAAGTAAACCTCCCTAATGGGGGCACAGATACACCAGAGTATGGAGCAGGAATGCGCTCATGGGCAGGAACCCATTGTTTGGACTCAGCGCTGCAGAGAGTATGCGTGCACTTGGGAGCAGGGTTTCCTTTTTGCTAACCGAGGGCACAGACAGCATTAAAAAAACCTGAGAGGTGTTCAAATTCTTCTCCACACTAACGAAAGTTAAAAAAAAAAGTTTTGCCTTTGCTATACTTTAATATAATTTCCTATGTGAACGTTTAGAACCTTAAGTCTGGTGTTTCCAGTGTCTAGTTGTCCAATCTGCACATATTTTAAAGCTAATACAAGTAGTATTTAGGGTAAGACAAGACATTGATTTCACAACAATAGGAATCAAATGGTTATTTTAGAACACTGTACCCGTTAAGAAGGGAAAGGAGCCAGTGGAATGTTCCATGTGTTGAAAGCTGTCTGCTCAGGGGAATTATAGAAACATCAACACGGGAGGAAATGGACAATTGGAGTACATCAATAGAATATAAAGCCTCCCCACAATGATAAATGATAGTAATGTGAGAGAGCCTGGGCATGTTTGCAGTTCCAGGCGCTCATTCCTATCTCCTGACCATTAACTGAAAATCCTGCAAACACACTCGGAACATTCCACTTTAACAGGCTCCTGGCCTGGGTCAAACAGCTCATTTACTACACTAGAGTGTATAAGCAATGAGACCAGTGATCTTCCACTCTTATTAGCTGAGAAAACATAACAGGTGCACATGTGCATGAGATCATAGAATCTAATAACATGACAACTTCCCCAGCCATAGTCTCTTGTAATCAATACACAACAGCTCGGCCTGTCACTCTTGGCTTCTCCTAGAAAAGTGACCACTGTTTTTTTTTTCCTACCAAGTAAAATGTTTGCAAAATGGAGCTATTTTCTGCAACATTATTATTGCACATTTTCATTTTTACACTCAGGGACATTCAAACTATATTTGTGTAACTGGCAGATGATGCATAAGTGCCATAAAATCCACTGCAGGGAACAGAGCCTGACTAATGAAATGTAAACAGGCCCATTCTTATATTTAGAAGATTTATCTGGGAGTCTAAACTGTTTTGTGGAGTTATCTGAAACTTAAATGCACATAGGCAATTTAACATTGCCTTAAATAGTAACATTTAAAAGGAAAAGTTCTGGTACCTGCAAACTATAAGGGTCCATTGACACTTCCCTATTCCTGAGCATTGGGTTAATGCACACGTGTTAACCCCTTCATGACCAACGCAAAACGAACTTTAATGCCCAAGTCCAACTTTGCAACTTTGACATGTGTGTAAAACTGCACATGTCATTGCAATTACTCAGTGTATCCAGATGGATTATACCTTGTGTTTTTTAGGACAGATTGGGCTTTCATTTGGTGGGGAATTCCAGCCATTACCATGACCCACCCAATAAAAACCTGAAAAATAAATTCTACTCCTGACAATTGCAGCAATACCACATATGTGTGCATTACATGTTCATTGTACCTATAGTTTTACCAAAAAACAATAGTTTGTATTTTTATTTGGATCCACCTAAACACATTGCCTACTAACAGACACATGCATTGCCACTAACTGTCACTTGTACTGCCAGTCTAACACTAACTGACACTGAGTGTGAATTCACACATAGTGTGGTGACGGGCATTTTAATACATTGTAAAATGCCGTTCACGACAAGGATACACAATAAAAAATTGTTTTCTGCATGTTCTATTCACACTGCAATGCAGACCAGAGCTGCACTGTGGCATGCTGCTATAAAATGCAAACATTCTGCATTTTATCGCAGTATGCTGTACAGAAACACATGGTACACTTTAAATAAAGTTTGTAAAAAAGCAAATAAACAAAAACAGGAGCTTTGTGTGATGTACTGAATTGCGCACCACACTGCTCCTACCAGAGTTGGGAACGGTCAGCTGCCAGAGAGGTAAAGTGCTGTGGCAAGGGTCTGTTCTTGTTTGAATTCACCCTTCCACTGCCACTAAATGACAATTATACTGACACTAAAGACCCGTACACACAGTGCGACGGTCGTATGGAAACGGTCATACGACCGCTTGTTGTACGATCATCCGACCGTTAGTACGCGTGATTAGAACAGCCGACGTGCAATGGTCGTACAACAGAAGTTGGATGAGCAGACTAGAAAACTTTAGTTGTACAACAAGGAGTCGTACGACCATTGTATCGTGTGTACAGAGAAGTTGGTCCAACAAGTTGTACGTGCAAAACACGCATGCTCAGAAGTCAGGACCGCTCTGAAGTGTCCGTTCGTGTAAACCTACGCTCCTACTTCACAAATCACATTCACCTGAACTTCCTCGTTATACGCTCCTAACACGTTACTACGTTTGGCTTGGTCGTACGATCGCTTAGTGTATGTCAGTGCGCGAGATACATCAGCCAACATACAATTTGGGCCGTTCGGTCATACGACTGTCGCACCATGTGTACGAGGCTTTACTGATATTTACACTGCCACTAACTGCCACTTACACTATCACTAACTGCTACTAACACTGATACCTACACTCACTAAACTAGGTCAAGCATTGAACTAGTTAATCTTTTTTTCTAATTCAACAGACCCTTTTTTTGTACAGACATCTTCTCCAGCAAGGAGGAATAGATACATTGTATCTTTTCCTCCCCACTAACAGAGAAGTCTGTTGTTTCTCCTCTTCGCAGAGGAAAGACAACACAGGGAAGGGCTACAGAATGATTGATCACTGTGACAGCCAATCAGAGGCTATCACAGAGATCATGTGATCAGGATCTGATCATTAGTGTGAGCATGCAATTCATTTTGGGCTACCATTGCACAAGAGTGCACCAATAATTGGAGATGTAGCATTTCTTCATTGCAGTCTGTTGCTACATGTGCATTGGAGCTGCATTGCCCTAGTGCATTGGGGGTGCCATTCAAAATGAGTAGCCTTGCAACACACTAACACATGTAAGGAGCATTGCAGTAACGAGTGAGCTAATGCAATAGGCTGAACTGCTAAAGATTGTTTTAGCCCCTACGGTCAGGTATACAAATAGATGGTTTCATTGTACAAGTATGAAGATCAGGCGTTTATACTTCACTATGACTTATCTACTGTATATGTATTCTTTTTCCAGGTCGGTGACCCGAAGTGGTTGGCTCTATGCATCCATGCATTCTATGCATGAAGATTAAAAACCTTCTGTGTGCAGCAGCCCATCTAAAACTTACTTGAGCTCCATCTTGATCCAGCAATGTGCATGAGAGCCTTGGTTCTCTGGGGACTCTTCCTCCTCATTGGCTGAGACAATTATAGCCAATGAGGAGAGAGAGGAGGAGGGGCCCCCAGAGCAAACCACTTGCTTGGCAGGGCCAGGGGCACCAGTTGGGGACCCCAGAAAACGAGGATCAGGGCTGCTCTGTGCAAAACCATTGCACAGAGCAGGTAAGTATAACATGTTTGTTATTTTTTTTTAAACTTGCCTTTAATATCACTTTAAAGTACTGAAGCCAGAGATCCAGGCAATTAGCGTTTTTAGAAGAAAGTCAGCAATGGCAGCCCTTATATATTGTTTTTAGTACAGGTTTCCTTCAAAAGTAATACTGCCTATAGCATACTGTGATAAACACTAGATGGCACTGCAACATGTAAAAGCAGTATTTATTTTCTAATGTTAACTGATTCATGTTGGGGCTTATTCTATTTTGTCCTTGTAAATGTTGAATACGTACATCCCAACTTTAGAACTTGAGAAAGAAGGGCACATTAGGGAGACAAGGACCAACAGCGTGCTTAGCTGGATCCATGGGATGCTGAAATTTTGTTGGCATACTGAATGGTCTAGGGTGGTTGGGAGGCATGAATATGTAATGCTGTTATTCCCAGATTCCTCAAGAATAGACATCCATCTGAATAATAGGCCAAATTGTAAATGTCCTACGCCCAGTTCTTTGGCAATTAGGACCTAGGCACACTTAGCTCAGGATGTTATTCCTTTTCAGGGGGGATTAATGCTTGAGCAGCATCACTTATTTCCATGCATATACAGTATATTGTGAGTATAATAAAGACTCTGTTGAAATTAGTATTGGTTCCTGTGAATGCTTATGTATGTTGTTTGTATCTTGATTGTAATGGTGTATATTATAGAAATATAGAAAAGTGACAGCAGAAAAAGACTGAGTAGTCCACCGAGTCTGCCCTTTTTTTATTTTTATTTTTTATTTATTTTTTTGTTTTCACATTAACCTTGTTGTCTGACTGTAGATTTATGTTTATCCCAAGCATGTTTGGAGCCATTTACTGTTGACTGTCTCACAACCTCCGTTGGTAGTTTATTCCAATTATCAACCACCTTTTCAGTAAAATAATATTTTCTAAGATTAGTTTTGAACTTCCCCCCAGTTAGTTTGAGGTCATGTTCCCGTGTTCTTGATTTTGGTTTCATATTGAAAAGACTGCCTTCCTGAACCTTATTCACCCCCTTGATGTATTTAAAGGTTTCAATCATTTCTCCCCTCTTTCCTCCAGACTGTACATATTAAGTTACTGAAGTCGCTCTTAAAATGTTTTATCCCCCAGACCTTTGACCATTTTTGTAACCCATCTCTGAACTCGTTCTATCTTATCAATATCTTTTTGTAAGTATGGTCTCCAGAACTGGACACAGTATTCTAAGTGAGGTCTCACTAAAGATCTATATAGAGGAATCAGAACCTCCTTCCTCCTGCTGGTGATCCCTCTACTGATACATCCCAGAATTCTATATGCTTTTCCCACTGCCTGGTTACACTGTTTGCTCATTTTGCAATCATCTGAAATATGCACCCCCAAATCTTTTTCTTCTGTAGTGCTGGCTAACACTGTATCCCCAATGCTGTACTCTCTAAGCGGATTATTTTTCCCTAGATGCATTATTTTACATTTAGAAATATTGAACTGCAGTCTCCACTGCTTTGACCAATCTTCCAGCAATGCCAAATCATGTTCCATGTTACAGACACCTCCAGGGACATCAACCCTATTACCCACCTTTGTATCATCAGAAAATAGACATATATAGCAAAATCCAGAAAATTAAATAAAATCAATCAACTGAATATAGCAGTGCTAGGTCCCTTTGACACTGAAGCCAAAAAACAAAGGATTGCAACAATGTAGATTAAATTAAATAAATACAAAGTCCAAAAACTGGGGAAGTTCAATTAACCGCTGAATCTTCAAATAAAGGTCCGCCACCACACCAAATGTGAAGGGGCTTTCCCCCTATATGGAGAGACTCACCAGAGGTTAGATAAAACAGAGCCCAATACACGTGTATATGCCTCCAGATGGAATTGTCGATCTCACATCAACATATGATCTCTAACACTTGAGATCTGCATATGCCCTTCAATAAACAAAGCTTAAAATGGTGCATTATCTTTTGCAAAACCTTTATTAAAATATGCTGTAAAAATGCCCCCCTGCGGGGTGCGCACTCACATTAAAACCACAGATAATCAGCATGAATTTAAACAGATAACAACCGTGAGACGCCCTCAGACGAAGGAATGATGAAACTCGTCAGTGCGTGACCAGACGGCATCTCTGACAATCAGGATGATCAGAGTGGACCTCACCCGGGAACACCGCTGATCGGCTTTCATAGACGGGCGGTGAGAGAGGCTTATCTCCGGTTGTCATATGTTTAAATTCACGCTGATTATCTGTGGTTTTAATGTGAGTGCGCACCCTGCAGGGGGGCATTTTTACAGCATGTTTTAATAAAGGTTTTGCAAAAGATAATGCACCATTTTAAGTTTTGTTTATTGAAGGGCATATGCAGATCCCAGGCGTTAGAGATCATATGTTGATGTGAGATCGACCAACCCATCTGGAGGCATATACACGTGTATTGGGCTCTGTTTTATCTAACCTCTGGTGAGTCTCTCCATATAGGGGGAAAATCCCTTCCCTTCACATTTGGTGTGGTGGCGGACCTTTATTTGAAGATTCAGCGTTTAATTGAACTTCCCCAGTTTTTGGACTTTGTATTTATTTCATTTAATCTACATTGTTGCAATCCTTTGTTTTTTGGCTTCAGTGTCAAAGGGACTGAGCACTGCTATATTCAGTTGATTGATTTTATTTAATTCTCTGGATTTTGCTATATTATTCTTTTATTAATAGTGACTGCTGGTATTTGTATATTCACCTAGAGACATATATATTTAAATTTTTGTTTTGTTTGGTATCCAATCCAGCGCTGATTAATCTCATTAATTAACCACTTCAGCCCCGGAAGGATTTGCTGCTTTAGGACCGGAGCCCTTTTTGCGATTCGGCGATGCGCCGCTTTAACTGACAATTGCGCGGTCGTGCGACGTTGTACCCAAACGAAATTTGCGGCCTTTTTTTCTCACAAATAGAGCTTTCTTTTGGTGGTATCTGATCCCCTCTGCGTCATTTCTGATCACCGCTATAAACAAAAGAAGAGCGACCATTTTGCAAAAAAACCCAAATTTCTTACTTTTTGCTAAAATACAAATCCAAAAAAAAAATATAAAAAAACATTTTTTTTCACCGTTTTTGGCCGATTTATATTCTTCCTCATATTTGCGATAAAAAAAATCGCAATCGGTTTATTGATTGGTTTGCGCAAAAGTGGTCGCGTTTACGGATGATGAGAATTCATTTTTGGGGTTTTTATTATTTTTTTTTTTTTACTAGTAATGGCGGCGATCTGCGATTATTAGCGGTACTGCGATATTTCAGCGGACATGTCGGACTATTTTGACACTTTTTTGGGACCAGTGGCATTTATACAGCGATCAGTGCTATAACAATGCACTGATTACTGTGTAAATGCCATTGGCAGTGAAGGGGTTAACCTGCAGGGGGCGCTCTAAGGGTTAACTGTGTTCCCTGGGCGTGTTCTTACTGTAGGGGGACTTGCCTAGCTGGGGAAGGGAAGTGGTCACAGCCTTCGTATACAGGAAGGCTGTGATCACATCCCTTCCCCCTCACACAGAGCGGAGGTCCGTGTTTACATACACGGACCTCCGCTCCTTCGCTCCGGGGGGGCCATCGCGGGTAGCCGGCAGCAATCGAAGCCGCCGCAACCGCTCCCTGGCCCTCCCCGAACACAGTGAGCGCGCGGGCGCGCCTCTGGCGGCGCGCGCGCGCTCACTAGGCTCGTGAGCGCGGCCGCCGTCAAATGACGGCGATTTGCGCTCACGAGCCACCTTGTCGCCGTCAATTGCCGATCAGCGGTCGGCAAGCGGTTAATGGCTTCCACCAGGGAGCCTGTTCTTTGTGGGATTTCTTTGTAGAAAATAGACATACCTTTCCCAACAAACCTTTAGTTATATCACTTACATAAAGGTTAAATAGAACAGGACCCTCTGTTCTGAGTGAACCCCATTTACAAACACACTCTGGGATCTATCCTTTAGCCAACTGCATATCCACTGAACCACCCAAGGGTTAAGTCCTAGCTTGTATAATTTTTGTATTAGATCATTATGTGGAATTGTGTCAAATGCCTTGCTGAAATCAAGATACACTATGTCCACAGCACCACCCTGATCCAAAACACTGGTAATATAGTCAAAAAATTCAATCAGATATGTCTGACACAATCTGCCCTCAGTAAAGCCATGCTGCTTTGGGTTCAGCAAGCTGTGTATTTTTAGGTGATCATTGATCCTTCTTTTCAGGAGTGATTCCATTACCTTGACTACAATTGATGTTAAACTCACTGACCTGTAATTGCCAGCTTCTACCTTGCTGGTCTTCTTGTGGATAGGTACAATATTAGCTGTCTGCCAATCATGGGAAACTTCTCCTGTTAGAAGAGATTGATTAAAAAGATCTTCTAATGATCCAACAACTATATCTGGAAGTTCTCTTAGAACTCTGTGATGAATAGCATCAGGGCCCATTGCATTATTAAGCTTTAACCGAGCCAGTTCCTCAGCTACCTCTGTCTCCAGAAATCCTAGAAATGAACAATCATTACTAGAACCAATATTATTCCCTAATTTGTTATCATTAGTGCAGTCTATTTCTGGGAAGACTGAAGAGAAGGAATTGTTTAAATTGGTTTGCTACATCATGGTCTCCCTCAAAATATGTGTTGTGCCCAGTTTTCATTTTAGTGATCCCATTGTATTTTTTCCTTCTATCACTAATGTACATAAAAACGGTTTTATCTCTTTTCTTAATAGGCTTAGCAATTTCCTCTTTTTGTGCTTTTGCAGCACCGATAATGTGTTTGGCCTCCTTTTGTCAATTTCTTATACTCCTCTCTGTCAGCTACACCTCCTGTTTCCTTGAATCTTATATATACAATTTTTTTCCCTTTACTATCCTAATTACCTCTTTGGTGAACCATATTGTTTTTTTCTTCCGTTTATTCTTACTAACTTGCCTGACATATAATCTAGTTGCCTCCAGGATGGTAGACTTTAATAGTGCCCACTGATTACTTACTCTTGTCATTTTACTCCAATCTTACAGTTCACTTTTTAGAAATTTCCCCATTTCAGCAAAAATTGTCCTTTTAAAATCTAAAACTCTTGTTTTTGTATATGATTTTTCAGTTCTTGTTTTAATATCAAACCAAAGACATTGGTGTTCACTAGAACCCAAATTCTCTCCCACCTCAACATCAGACAGTTGATCCCCATTTGTCAGTAAAAGGTCAAGAATATGATCACCTCGAGTTGGGCTTTTTATTAACAGTTTTAAAGAAACCTCATTCAGTGCTTCCATTACATCCCTGCTTGTAATAGCCGTTTGAGAATTCCAGTTAACGTCAGGCATGTTGAAGTCACCCATAATCAAAACCTCTCCCTTCATTGCCATTTGAGTTATCTCATCAATCAACAAGTTATCATAATCTTCACTCTGTCCTGGGGGTCTGTATACTACACCAATTTTAAGGGAAGATCCCTCCCTGGCTGGAAGGCAGACCCAGAGGGTTTCGAGTATTTCATTTGTTTTTTGAATTAATGTTAGTTTTATGCCATTTTTTACATATATGGCAACTCCACCTCCCCATTCCCCTACTCTGTCATTCCTGTATAGTGTGTACCATGGTATAGTTATTTCCCAGTCATTTGAATCCTTGAACCATGTCTCTGTAATTGCAACAAGGTCCACGTTGTCCCTAGACATAAGAGTTGTCAGCTCACAAAGCTTGTTGCCTAAACTACGGGTATTAGTGCACATGACATGACAAACACTACTTTAAACTGCTTTATTTTTACCACCAGTAACTTCAACTGAAGTGACCAACGCATCAGCCCAGTCAATACCAACACAAACCCTCACATTTGTTTCAACCTGCTGGGGACAGAAACACTCCTCAACAATTACATATCTGCCCCAATTTCTCAGTCTTAATGCATGTCCAAAAAATTCCTAAATTCCATACCAAGAAGCTCAGTGCCCTTGTGGGATGGATGCAGGCCAAGTTCAATGTCCGACCACCAAGTAGCATCATGACTAACATAACCAAAACCTTCAGCTTTGCAGCAATTCTTTAACCAAACATTGAACTCTGCTATACGAAGTACTTTCTTGTGTTGTCCATTATGCACAAGTAGGACCTCTGAAAATGTAACAGTACACCTTAACTGTTGAAGATCCTGGCACAAATTCTGAAAATCCTTCTGCACAGAACGCACATAATTCTGGGACAAATCATTTGTGCCAAGGTGCATGACAACATCAACATTGCACTCTTCGCTAGCTTTTTTGACAATTCTTACAATGCGCCTCTTATCTCTCCCAACAGTAGCACCAGGAAAACTCCTAACTTCCTTTGACACTTCCACATGATTTCCTATAGCAACACCTCTTACAACTGAATCACCAACAAGAACATGACTTCTCCTTTTAGGAGCCTTTTGTCATGAAACCACAGTAAACATTCTGTCATGAAACCACAGCAAACATTCATGTCTTATCAGTTGCCTACCTTTGCTGCATGTGTCCATTTAAAAGCTGGGCCTCCCTCACCTGTGGGCTTTAGTGGGTCCTCCTCAGCTGGTCTCCACCCCAGGCCTTATTTGGAAACATGATATTACACCTGGCAGTGCAAGTTTGCATTGCTGATCAATGTTTGTCTGTGTTGGCTTTGTGTGTGGTAGTTCCTAGCTTTTCTCTGAATCTCCGTGTACCGATCTTTGGCTTGTCTGACTATTCCTGTCTGCCTGATACCCCGATCATGGCTCAATCTCCGTTTAGCCCGGCCTGCCTGATACCCCGATCTTCGGCTTGTTCTCTGTTCTCCTGTGTGCTTGTGGCCCTGACCCTTTTGCTAATACCTCTGACTATTCTTGTGGTTCCTGCTCTGCTGCTTCCACCTGTAGCCAGCCGAGTGTGAGCTAGGGGACCTGGGGGGCTGTGACCTGGATCTAGTTGCAGCCAAATACATCCTCACCACTAGAGGCTCTGGTGAACACCCACTGGCTCTTAGATTCCACACCCTGGGGAAACCGATGCACTAGCTCCCTGTGTTTCAGTGTCCGTGCTCCAGGGGGCCCTCTCCCCGCTTCAGCCATAACTCATTAGCAGCAGTCAGCCATAGGTCCACAATGTTTGTAGTGCACTACACAAACCCTTGGTGCGATTCGCACTCCAGTGGTGCGCACATGTCACCTGACCCCAGGAGTTGTTAAACATTATCCATAACACTCGCCTGGTGAGCAACCTCAGATAAAACAATTACTTGGAAATGCAATTTTTTTCACAAGCTCCTCCCTGTGCAGCTCCTCCCTGTTGGTTTCTTACCAATGGCTCCTAAAAGTGGTTGTAAACCCTTACATATACCAAATGAAGTGACTGGCCACAGGTGATACACAGAGATTAAACTAACCTCCTACATAAGTTGTACCTGTCTATGTACAGCCATCATTCCCCTACATCCATTCAAAGTGCAGAATTTACACAGGATCTCTCAGCTCTGAAAAGCAGGGGGC
Source organism: Glandirana rugosa (assembly GCA_018402905.1). Taxonomy (NCBI): domain Eukaryota; kingdom Metazoa; phylum Chordata; class Amphibia; order Anura; family Ranidae; genus Glandirana; species Glandirana rugosa. The sequence goes on from BLSH010249788.1 coordinate 1,335,701, forward strand.
AGAGCACTGAAGTTACACTCAGTGAGAAGAGCTCTGAGTGCTGATTGGAGGGAAGGGACACCTCCCCTTTACACAGCACACAGGAAAAGAGCTGAGGCTGTCAATCACGGGCTGTGTCCTCCCCTGTTACCATTTTGCTCTTGGTATCAGTAAAACTTGTGAGAAGTGACTCATGCTGATAGAAGAGGAACAAGGCAGCAGACAGAAATGACACTTGGTGCTCTTAACTGAGAAAAGTACACACTACAGAGGGATATGCTTTGCTCATATTTTATGTCTGAGGTTTACAATTGCTTTAAAGATCTCCTGAAGAAGTGAAAACCATGATACATCTTGAGTCACATCATCCCCTGATTTCCCACTCTTCTGGAATGTTGGAGTGTCTTTGTGACCCATGATAAATGCTTCATGGTCGCCATTAAGGATAACAAGGCCCGATGAATTGTATACTGTTGACTGGAGGGGGTGCAGGCTGGGGAAAGGTTTGTCCAGACCCAAAGCATGTTGTAGAAGTAGGAAAGTGGGGGGGGAAGTGGCTTGGGTGAATCGAGCTGAGGCTGCTTTTACCTGCTAACCACTTTTGCCGGACCAGGTGTGTGGCAGACAGGCAATCTCGTCCTACTTCTACAACATGCGTCAGTTCAGTGGGTGGGATGCTCAAGGTATTTGATGTTTATATGCAATTTTGATGCTCATTTTAATTTCCAGTATGATTTTAACATATCAAATGGAATAAAAAATATGAATTTTTAAGATGGTAGTCTTTTATGTCTATTGCTGGGGTTTGGTCATTTGAAGTCCACATTTCTCAATATGCATTTATTTTATGGATTTCTTGGGATGTTGTGCGCACAACACTCATTCATGCCTACTCATATACATTATATTGAAGGTTGTGGGGGTCAGCCCATACACCGCACACTGCATCAAATTGGCCTGCATGGCTGTAATTCCAGAAGGTAGCCTCTTCTAAAGATGCATAATAAAGCCTGCAAATAGTTTGCTGAAGACAAGTAAACTAAGGACATGGATTTTTGGAACCATGTCTTGTGGTTTTATGAGACCAAGATAAACTTATTTGGTTCAGATGGTGTCAGGCATGTGTGGTGGCAACCAGGTGAGGAGTACAAAGAAAAGGGTGTCTTGCCTACAGTCAAGCATGGTGGTAGGAGTGTCATGGTCTGGGGCTACATGAGTGCTGCTTGCACTGGGGAGCTACACTTCATTGAGGAAATCATGAATGCCAACATGTACTGTGACATACTGAAGCAGAGCATGATCCCTCCCTTCGGAGACTGGGCTGCAGGGTAGCATTCCAACATGATAACGACCCCAAACACACCTCCAAGATGACCACTGCCTTGCTAAAGAAGCTGAGGGCAGGGGCGTAACTACAGGGGTTGCAGGGGTTGCAATTGCAGCTGGGCCCCATGCTCCAGGGGGCCTGTGTGCCTCCCTTATACACCTGGATAGGAGGGATGGCAGGGGCGGCATTTAGAGGAACCAATCTCCCCCATTTTCCTCCTAATGCAGAAGATTGGTTCCTCTATATGCTACCCCCACCTCCCATCCTATACAGTTTACTTGTCTTTTGCTGTTCCCAGGGTCCCTGTGTGCTTTCCTGTTCCCCCCACAGAGCTGCTGTCTTCCTCCCTCCTCTCTCCTGCCAGCTGCTGTAGAAGATGTGTCATGATGGAGAGATGGGAACAGGTCAGTAAATTTTTCATTTACCGACTCCTTCCTTTTCTGAATGGACAGAGCCAACTAGAGTCCCCTGTGCACGCTCCCGGCGCGCCCCCTGGCGGCAGCGGTGGCGCTCGCGCCCTTGGGTCGGGCGGACTCGATGTCCGCTAGAGACCCACGATCGCCTGACAGAGCTGCAGAACGGGGAACCGCCGATGTAATCCGTTCTGTGACAGGGGACATACCAGATATACTGATCCCTGTCACTGGGATCAGTTAGATCTGTTATGTCCCGGCCAGCCCTGCCCCCCCCCACAGTTAGAACACACCCAGGGAACATTGTTAACCTCTTCACTGCCCCCTGCAGGTTAACCCCTTCAATGCCAATGACATTTACACAGTAATCAGTGGATATTTAAATTTCTGATCGCTGTATAAATGTCATTGGTCCCAAAAATGTGTAAAAAATGTCCGACATTTTTGCAGCAATATCGCAGTCCCAATAAAGATCGCAGATCGCCGCCTTTACTAGTAAAAAAGAAAAAATAAATTCCCATAGTTTGTAGACGCGATAACTTTTGCGCAAACCAAACAATATACGCCGATTGCGATTTTTTTTTTCACCATAAATATGTAGAAGAATATATATCGGCCAAAACTGATGGATCATTTTTTTAATGTATTTGTACTTTAGCAAAAAGTAAAAAATATTGTTCTTTTTTGCAAAATTGTCCCTCATTTTTTGTTTATAGCGGCGATCAGAAATGACGCAGAGGTGATCAAATACCACCAAAAGAAAGCTCTATTTGTGGGAAAAAAAAGGACGCAAATTTTATTTGGGTACAACATCGCACGACCGCGCAGTTGTCATTCAAAATGAGACAGCACTGAAAGCCAAAAATTGGTCTGGGCAGGAGGGGGGTTTAAGTGCCTAGTAAGGAAGTGGTTAAGCAGCAGTTACATTTATAGACTAGCCTTCCACATATCACCCACGCACATACCCCCCACGAGAATTCCTAGCCCCCTCATCATAACATGGGCACCACCATGGAATTCCTACATAACATAGAGATCATCAAATATGAGATCTTAGATGAACTGTACAAATTATTTCCCACCGATATGTTCACCCCCAATGCCAGGCTCTCCCCAGATCTCACTACTAAATGCACTCAAGTTATCAGGAAAATAGAACACGTCATAGATTCCATCAATCATCACTGGTGGGATAAGTTCTTTCTACTCGAATACCTAACCCACCACATAACCCCACGGGGGCTGAGGATTCTCAAAATATGCCCCTTTTTATCAGAAGAACTCTCCACCGGGTGGTTCCAACTGTCCGAATTTTGTACACAAAAATGGATGAAGCTGATCATCTAACAGAGGGAAATAAAATACCAAGTCTGTGTTCAGACCCTCAAACAACATATTTCCACCTTAAGAACACTCATCAACTACCTTCCTCTCAAATGGCTCCACATACTCCAAAGCCTCAATAAGAGAAAAGAAGATACTACCCTCCGCACTAAAATGAGTAAAGTCCAGAGAGACTTAGATGACTACAACTTTAGGAGAGTGTTCAACTGGAAAAAACCCAGACCCACACCACAAGATATCACCACATCAGGTACCCCAACTTCTGGACTTCGCTCCTTGATTCAACCACCAAGTAAAACGAATAATATGACTCAAGTCAGATCCAAAAACACACCCCAACAAGGGGGCCATCCCCAAGGCTCAGAACAAAAACACTACTTGCCCCCCCAACACATGGTCACGCACTGGCAGAAGCCAGAGGCCCACACACTCACCACAACAATAGAGGTCCCCCAGGCCCGCATTCCAGAAAAGGGTCCCCCGTAAAAAAACACAATTCTCACAAGAATAGGAATAATAATGAAGAAACCAAGAAAAAAAGCACCACTCCTACCTCCAACCGAAAAGACATCCCCCGGACTTCCATTAACTTAACCAACATAGACCAATCTGGTCCTACTAAGATATCAGAGACCCCCCCTGAAGCCTCCTTTAACAGCAACGCACACGATACCCATCCACTAATAGCGGCCATGAACTCATTGCATGAAGAACAACCCGGAACCCCTCTACCGAACCCTAACCAAATGTTGGAATCCCAAGGCGCCTTACCCCTTCAACCCCCCTCAGCCTCTATCCACCAGACAACTGCAATAGTGGACCATCCCACTACCACAGAAGGCCCATCCCACGTCATTCCACAAAATAACACACATTTTTTAGGGACACGCCCCTCGCAGACCACGACCACACCAAAAGAAAAAAAGAAAAAAAAGAAAACTCGATTCAGGGGGAAGCGAGGAGGAAGAACAAGACAATCTAAAAAGAGTGAAACTAAAAACACTGTGAAAATCTTCAATCTTTTATCCCATGTAATAACCCAGCCTGAATCTACTCTACTCCAGCGGGGCCTCAACTTTGCCCCCATCAACCACCCCAATCCATTCACAATTTTTAAGGACCTCAACGCCTTCATCCGCCAGCTTACCCTCAAGAGGCATTTCTCTATCCAAGCCCTAACACACCCCCCACCACCACCTCACCCACCCTCCACCGACTCCATCAGAAATGAATCCCTCACCAGTATAGATATGGAAGCTCTACATATCTTGGAAGGACTCTTCCTGGATCACAACATAGATCTCACCCCTACTTAGCTAATCCCCCTACCTCCCCTACCATCCAACACACTAACTTCAAACCTAAGTCCGCTTTTTACCCCACCCAAAACAAGGGCCCTTACCTTCTCACCTTCTATGAGTTAGTATATACAGATTTGATACAAATGTGCAAAACCAAACCCACCCAGGGCACCTATTCTGCCAACCTCATCCCATTAGAAAAGCAAGCCTTGAAGACATTAGCCGAGGATTCCAACCTTATTATAAAAACTGCTGACAAAGGAGGAGGCATCGTAATCCAGGACAAGGCCACCTATCTCAAGGAAGCCCACAGACTTCTATCTGATGGTACCACATACCTCAAACTACGGTCTGACCCTTCCACAAAGTTCGCTGAGAAGGCCCGCTCACTCACAAATAAAGCCAGAGATCTGGGTATCATCACCAAACCTGAATTTTCTTTTTTCAACAACCAATTCAACAATATCCCATACTTTTATCACATTTCAAAGATCCACAAAAACAGTGAGAACCCACCCGGAAGGCCAATTGTTGCAGCCATGGGGAGCGTCACCAGTCCCTTCTCCCTATATGTTGATTCCTTCCTCCAATCCCTAGCCCAAAGTCTCCCAGCCTATTTCAGAGATGGTGTTGATCTACTTGACAAACTATGCCCTTACTCCTGGGAACCCTCCTACCGCTGGGTCTCCCTGGATGTCAACTCTCTATACACCTCCATCCCCCACCATATCGGACTCAGAGCAGTAGCACACTACCTGGCCAATGATGATTCCATCCATTCCACACAAGCGGACTTCATCTTGGATTCAGTAGAATTTTGCCTAACCCATATTTTTTTTTTAATTCGATGGTGACTACTATCTACAACAGGTCGGCACGGCTATGGGCGCCAATTTTGCCCCCAGCTACGCCAACCTCACCATGGGTTTTTGGGAATCCTCTCACATCTGGCAGAACAACCCTTTTTCCTCCCATATAATCTTTTACGGGAGGTACATTGATGATATTAGCATCATCTGGGATGGCCCAGAGTCATCTGTACTAGAATTTGTTCAATACTGCAACCACAACACCTTTGGCCTCTCCTTCACCTCCGTCCAACATCCCCAGCAACTACCATTTCTTGATCTACTTCTATTTCATGAAAATGGTAACACCTTGGCAAAAAACTACATAAAACCTACAGCAGGAAACTCCTATCTTCACTCTCACAGCTGCCACCACCCACGTTGGATTTCAAATATCCCAAAAATTCTGCAGGCTCCGCAGAAACTGCACAAGGGACGAAGATTACCAATCACAGAGTGAGCTATTATTCCTAACATTTTCGGAGAAAGATTTTCCATCAGAACTCATTCACAAAGCTCTTGAACAATACACTACCTCCTCATCATCAATACCCCTAGATGGACCACCCAAGGACACAACAATAACCACCAAACAACCAGTGAGATTCACAACACAATATCATGTCAAATATAAAAAAATGGAAAAAGTTCTTAATAAACATTGGCCTATCCTCCTGCAGGACCCACATCTTAAAACCATCATCCCAGAAAAACCTAAAGTCTCGTGTAGAAGGGCTCCTAACATTAAAAACATGATCGCCCCAAGCAAGTTAAAAGAGGCCCACAACTCCGGTCCCAACCGACTTTGTCTCATCCCGCTTATTGGCATGTTCCAATGCCGTAAGCCCCTTTGCCTAACCTGCAAATTCATCACACATGGCCAGAAAAAATATACCATCAAAGGCAAGACTTACCACATTTCATAGTTCTACAATTGCTCCACGGACCATGTGGTCTATTACCTCTCATACCCCTGCGGGCTATATTACGTGGGCAGAACCATTAGACCACTCCGAAAAAGGTTCGGAGAACACCGGAGGTTCATAGAAGGAGGAAATGGCAAACACAGTGTCCCAAGACATTTTTATGAATTTCATCAACAGTCCACAGAAGGCCTAAAAGTGTGGAGCCTAGAAGCCATACCCTCTTCCTTCCCCCCGGCAGAAAAATACAAGCGCCTGTGTCAGCGGGAAGCCTATTGGATATACCACCTGGACCTCCTCTCGCCGGGAGGTCTCAACGAAGAATTGGAAACAAATGCCTTAATCTAAACCCACATCCAAAGGACGCACTTGCAATCAACAAGATCCTATATCATATATCACTAACATCCTACATGGTCCTTCTTTGCACATAACACATCCTCACCAACCGGTGACCCTCAACTTCAGTCCCATCCAGTATATCCTTATGCACACTCCCTATAATTTATGCCACTACAAGCAAAGCAGAAACTAATTATACATATATTATATATTTTTCATATATATTTTTATAATGTTATAATGTCCTATGATAACGTTTTTTATGAATTTATTATGAAGTTCTTTTTATGGGTTTTTTTAATGATTCTTTTTATGACACTTTTATTGACATGGGTATCTATCATTACCCTTAGTGTCACCCATGCAATTTAATCCTCATTGTTAATTAATCCTCATTTATGCTCCCATGCTGTTATTATCACTATTTCTATCACCATTGCTATTACATGTTTCCATTTAAATCCAAGGCTGAACCTTCACATGGGCGGTACTGTCTGATCAGTGACGTCAGCCGCCGGCCCCCGGATCCGCCTTCCCTAGGGCGGGTGCGCTCGCCTCGTGGCACTACGACCATTCTGGCACGGAACGTTCATCTTGTGAATGACCTTTGTCACGTGACGGCACATTCGTTGCGGGCCGCTCGTTCGCCGCGGGACAATCATTCTCACTGGCTTTTTTGATTAGCTATTTTAGCCTATAAATTAGTCCTACACTGGAGCACACACATGGCCTGAAGAAGGGGCACTTACCCCGACAACGCGTCGCCATTCTCTGTCCTCTCGCTACCCAGAAGGGACCTCCAGACACACCGGAAGTCTAGCTGCACCACTCCGCCTGGACCACAGGAAGCCCCGGAAACCACCGGTGCCCACCTCACCACCAGCCGGAGCCAGCCAGCCTGTGATGACCTCCCCTCCCCTGGGCAAAGCCGAGCATCTGCGGACACCACTATGCTCCAGGACTTGCATATAGCTCGCAGTGGCTCACACTGCCATGTGTTTTTAATCTCCATGTTTGTGAGTACCTTTTTATCTGTTTATCAATAAATTCTTTCATACTGTTCTTTTCATCTCCCACTCTACAGCTGAAGTCACCAGCAACGCAGCACTGCCAGTCATCCAGACATAGCCATAATATAAAAATACCGCGCTACTACAAAAATTATATATGCTGCAACTCAATTAGGTACCACCTAGAAACTCATAATATAATAAAAAAGAATTGCGCAAAAAGTCTTCCAGAATATGCAACAGTTAGACATATATGTATAACAAAAATTGAATAAGAGTCCAAAAAGCACTGTCCATCTAAACTTGTCATCAATTGAAGTTAATAGATGAAAAAAAATTCCTCCACCAGGTGAAAAAGAAAGGTAGATAGATGAAGTGCCACCAATCAAGTTGATCAGGTAGATAGATGAAGTGCCACCAATCAAGTTGATCAGGTACTCTTACCAGAACACATGTGTTTACCTATCTCTAGGTAAACAGACAACACATGCAGAATAGCCTCTGCAGGCTTTGGGGGATGCTTTTCCTCTCCAAACACCGATCAGGCGATTTAAACGGGTCTCCACCTTGTGCCAAGTAATGTCACCAAGTTTTCCAGGATGTTGACTCCGTGCCACATAGGGAAAGGAATAGGACCCCAAATAGTGTAATCCAGGGGCGGATTGACACAGTGACACCGTCGCCCCACGTGACCCGGAAGCACGGGCGGAACGCTGACTAGCCGGCTTATCTGTTTGATTTTAAGCGCTTTTGTTTTATCGAGAAATGTAAGTAGCCATTTGGCTTGTTTTATCTGCTATATTCTAAATAAAAAACTGGATTACACTATTTGGGGTCCTATTCCTTTCCCTATGTGGCACGGAGTCAACATCCTGGAAAACTTGGTGACATTACTTGGCACAAGGTGGAGACCCGTTTAAATCGCCTGATCGGTGTTTGGAGAGGAAAAGCATCCCCCAAAGCCTGCAGAGGCTATTCTGCATGTGTTGTCTGTTTACCTAGAGATAGGTAAACACATGTGTTCTGGTAAGAGTACCTGATCAACTTGATTGGTGGCACTTCATCTATCTACCTTTCTTTTTCACCTGGTGGAGGAATTTTTTTTCATCTATTAACTTCAATTGATGACAAATTTAGATGGACAGTGCTTTTTGGACTCTTATTCAATTTTTGTTATACATATATGTCTAACTGTTGCATATTCTGGAAGACTTTTTGCGCAATTCTTTTTTATTATATCCAGACATAGCCCACAGTGGCTGACACTGCCATGCGATTTTCTCCTCCACGTCTGTGAGTACCTCTAACCACTACCTATACCCCCTGTTTCCTAGACGGTTTACACTTAGAGGCGTGCATGCCTTTTTTTCTCTGCTTTCTTGTATAGAAGATGATTCTGCTTCTAACAGGATGCAGCCCCACAAGTGGACAACCCTCCGAAATCTCCTGGACTATACCACCCACTGTGATTACACATTTCTGGACTACACCAACCACCGAATGAGTACCTATTGTGGTACATGTATTATACCCTATTATTGTCTTACGGTTTATAATATGTTATTTGCGCTTGCAATGTTTCCTCTCTCGTGAGACTTTTACACAGCCTGGCCACATCGAGAGGTCCAACATGCAGGGAGCACCGTCAAGCGTTCTGGAAGCATAAATTACACATAACATTTCCTAAAGACCTATTACACTTTTGAAGGCCCTGGAGCACCAGGACAGTGGAATTACCCATAAAATGACCCCATTTTGGAAAGCTAACACCCCAACGTATAATCTGAGGCATAATGAGTCTTTTGCATGATTCATTTTTTTCCACAAGTCTTCGAAAAACATGGAAAGGAAATGAAAGCGTATTTTTTTACAAAAAGTTGTCAATTTATATGATATTTCTAACACATAGCAAAAATTACCCCCAAAATGCATTCTGCTACTCGAATATGGTGATACCACATGTTTGAGAGTTTTACACAGCCTGGCCACATGGAAAGGTCCAACATTGAAGTAAAACCTTCAAGCGTTCTAGGAGCATAAATTACACATCTAATTTCATTCCTACCTATCACACTTTTGAAGGTCCTGGAGCACCAGAACAATGGAATTACCCACAAAATGACACCATTTTGGAAAGCAAAACACCCTAATGTATATTTAATGAGACATGGGCTGCAGATAGGTACTCGGGTACTCTGATTGGCTGCAGATAGGCACTCAGGTACTCTGATGGGCTGCAGATAGGTACTCGGGTAGTCTGATGGGCTGGAGACAGGTATTCGGGTACTCTGATAGGTTGCAGATAGGTACTCGGGTACTCTGATGGGCTGCAGACAGGTGCTGGGTAATCTGATGGACAGCAGATAGGTACTTGGGTACTTTGATGGCCTGCAGGTAGATACTCAGGTACTCTCATGGGCTGGTGACTGGTACTCGGGTACTTAGTTGGGCTTATGACAGGTACTCGGGTACTCAGATGGGCTTGTGACAGGTACTCGGGTACTCTGATGGGCTGGTGACAGGTACTCAGGTACTCAGATGGGCTGGTGACAGGTATTCAGGTACTCAGATGGGCTGGTGACAGGTACTTGGATGGGTTGGTGACAGGTACTCGGGTACTCTGATGGGCTGGTTACAGGTCCTCGGGTACTCGGATGGGCTGGTGACAGGTACTCAGGTATTTTGATGGGCTGGTGACAGGTACTCAGGTATTTTTATGGGCTGGTGTCAGGTACTTGGGCACTCTGATAGGCTAGTGACAGATACTTGGGTGCTCTAATGGGCTGGTGACAGGTACTCAGGTACTCTGATGGGCTGGTGACAGGTACTCGGGTAATCAGATGGGCTGGTGGCAGGTACTCACATACTCAGATGGGCTGGTGACAGCTACTCGGGTACTCTTATGAGCTGGTGACAAATACTCGGGTACTCTGATGGGCTGGTGACGGGTACTCTGATGGGCCGGTGACAGGTACTCGGGTACTCAGATGGGTTAGTGACAGGTACTCGGGTACTCTGAAGGGCTGGTGACAGGTACTCGGGTACTTTCATGGGCAGGTGACAGCTACTCTGGTACTCTGATGGGCTGTGACAGGTACTTTGATGGTGTGGTGATAGGTACTTTGATGGGGTGGTGACAGGTCCTCTTTATTACTGGGGGCAATCAGTGTGCTTGGTGTGTACACTAAGCGGTAACAAGCTGTTACCGCAATCTCCTTCTCACACACGATTGGTGTGTGAGGAGGAGAACCCGGTAACAGCTTGTTACCGCGGTTTGTTCACATAATGTGATGTGATCAGCTGTGATTGGACACAGCCGGTCACGTGGTAAAGAGCCAATTTAATTGGCTCTTTACCCTGATCGGGGCTGGGCTTTGCCTGACTGACAAGCCTCAACCCCGATCGCCGCACTGCGTGCCCCTGGAAATGACCGGCTGTGATTGGACAAAGCCAGTCATGTTGTAAAGAGCCAGTTTTATTGGCTCTTTCTCCTGATCGAGGATGGGCTGAGTCCCGAGGGACACACCAAATCCCCGATCGCCGCGTTGTGGCGAAATACCAAGGACATCATGTGACGTCCACCCAGGATGGGAGATCCCATCTGTGGATGTCCTATTACTATAGCCCGGTATTGAAGGGGTTAAGAATGCTTTTGTAAATATAAGTTTTAATAGTTTATTTTTATCAATTAACACCATGGAACATAAGTGAACAGAAGAGAAATCAAAATCAAATCAATATTTGGTGTGACCACCTTTTGGCTTCAAAACAGCATCAATTCTTCTAGGTACACTTGGACGCAGTCTTTGAAGGAACTCGGCAGGTAGTATGTTCCAAACATTTTGGAAAATCACCACAGATCTGTGGATTTCGGCTGCTTCAAATCCTTCTGTCTCTTCATGTAATCCCAGACAGACAGATGATGTTGAGATCAGGGCCAAACCATTACTTTCAGGACTCCTCGTTCTTCTTTACACTGAAGATAGTTCTTAATGACATTGGCTGTATGTTTGGGGATGTTCTCCTGCTGCAGAATACATTTGGGGCCAATCACATGCCTGCCTGTTGTTATGGCATGATGGATGAGTATCTGCCTGTATTTCTCAGCATTGAGGACACCATTGATCTTGACCAAATCTCCAACTCCATTTGCAGAAACTGAGCCCAAACTTACAAGGAACCTCCACCATGTTTCACTGTTACCTGCAGACACTCATTATTGTACAGCTACCCAACCCTTCGACCAATAAATTGCCTCCTGCTACAGCCAAATATTTAAAAATTTGACTCATCAGTCCAGAGTAGAGTTGAGCGAACACCTGGAAGTTCGGGTTCTGCTGGTCCGTCCGAACTTCGGGACAAAGTCCGGGTCCGGGTCCGGACGGAACCCGAACGATCGCACGTTTAAAAATTTATAAACCGACATCGTCCTCCGTTAAATAACCAGCTTCCCAACCCATCGACATGTTATTACTCACAGACGTCCATTGTCACTTTGTACCACCTCCAAGGAACATTCAAACCCGAGTCAAAGACGTTTACCTCAACCTCTAAACCAGTTCTAGTTACCACAGGAGTTACGACTCTTTATGTCCGTCTATGAGTAGGTAGTACGGTATTGTTGTCCGTCCGTACACTAACCGGGGTTTACATAAGACGTCGTCCTCTTGTAGGGGTTTGTATGTCGGTTACAGTAATTCTTGATAGAAGTCACATTTCTTCTTGCTCCTCAGGACTTTCATTACCAAACCGGGACTAG
>BLSH010249788.1:1358828-1375517 GCA_018402905.1 Glandirana rugosa
TATATATATATTATATTAAAAAAAAAGGGATGTAATTGGACAGACGTGATTGACTGTGGCTCTAAGATAGTGTGTCGGCGCTGCCTGTAGAGAAATAGCGTAGGTTCCTGTATACAGGCAGTTTAGATAGCTAGCTTGAAAAAAAAACTGTAAAAAATAGACAAAAATCACAGAAAATAGATAGCTAACTAGATAGATAGTTAGATTTCTAAAATGTATCTGTCAGTTAGTGCAGACAGGTTAATGTAGGGAAAAAAAAATTATATTATATATATATATATATATATACACACACACACACAGTCTAATATATATATATATATATATATATACACAGTGTGCTATATATTACTGTACACTGTACATATGGTATATAGTCCACTTGACGTGGTGTATACAAATATATACAGTCTGGTATATATATATATATATATATATATATATATATATATATATACACACAGTATATATACATACACACACAGCGTATTGAGCGTGCTCTATATATCTGTACCTAAGGTATATAGTCCACCTGACGTGGTGTATAAAAATATATACAGCCTGATTATATATATATATATATATATATATATATATATATATATACACACACACAGCGTATTGAGGGTGCTCTATATATGCTCTATATATCCCTTCAGGTCTGGTATGATATTTTAAGGGGAACCCTGCACCAAATTAAAAAAAAAAAAGGCGTGGGGTCCCCTCAAAATCCAAACCAGACCCTTATCCGAGCAGACAGCGCTCTCTGAACCCTACCATGCCACATGCCCTCAACATGGGGAGGATGCTTTGAGGTCCCCCCCAAAGAACCTTGTCCCCATGTTGATGGGGAGAAGGGCCTCATTCCTACAACCCTGGCCGGTGGTTGTGGGGGTCTGCGGGCAGAGAGCTTATCAGAGTCTGGAAGCCCTCTTTAATAAGGGGGACCCGCCCCCAGATCCGGACTTTACCCATTCACCAAAAAAGGAGTGTAGTGTAAAAAAAAACAATAGGTAGTTTTTGACAAGTCCTTTATTTTGTATTATAGCTCTTTCTTCTTTCTTCCTCCATCTTCTCCTGGCCCGCTCCTTCTTCTGGTCTTCTTCTTCTTTTAGTCTTCTTGCTTCCTCTCTTCGTCTTCAATCCTCATCTTCATCTTGATCTTCTTTCTTCTATTCCTGCCGCCACTTTCTCCGCTGCAGCAGTCCAGGCCCCTGAGCGTCTTGCCGAATGGGCGGTCTTCACGATGACAGTACTTTTATAAGAAGGGGCGTGACGTAACTGAGTGAACTCGCCCCCTTCTGACGTCATGTGATGTCAGAGGGGGCGGGTCACGCATTTACATCACGGGTGGCCCCACCCCTTCTTATAAAAGAACTGTCATCTTGAAGACCGTCCAATCGGGGAGACGCTGCAGGGGCAGGACTGCAGCAGAGGAGAGCGCGGCGGCGGGAAAAGAAGAAAGAAGATGAAGATGAAGATTGAAGATGAAGAGAGGAAGTAAGAAGACTAAAAGAAGAAGAAGACCAGAAGAAGGACCGGGCCAGGAGAAGATGGAGGAAGAAAGAAGAAAGAGCTATAACACAAAAATAAAGAGCTTGTCAAAAACTGCCTAATGGTTTTTTTACACTACACTCCTTTTTTGGTGAATGGGTAGGGGTACACTGTACCCCAAACCTGTTCACATGGTGGGGGTCGGGATCTGGGGGCCCCCTTATTAAAGGGGGCTTCCAGATTCCGATAAGCCCCCCCGCCCGCAGAACCCCACAAGCACCGGCCAGGCTTGTGGGGAAGAGGGTCTTGTCCCCATCAACATGGGGACAAGGTGCTTTGAGGTGGGGGGGCAGAGCCCCCTCCCCCAAAGCACCCATACTCCCCATATTGAGGGCATGTAGCCTGGTACGGTTCAGGAGGGGGGGTGCTCACTCCCCCATCCTAACCGGCCAGGGCTGCATGTTCGGATAAGGGTCTGGTATGGATTTTAGGGGGACCCCCGCGTGAATTTTTTTAAAATTTGGCTCGGGGTTCCCCTTAATATCCAAATCAGACTCGAAGAGCCTGGTTTGGACTGGGGGGGGTGGGGCACGCACTTTTTTCCAGCGATTTTTCCAGCAATACATTACAGCCGCGATTTTAAATTACAATTTTTCCTATGGAAATGTAATTTTGCTCTGGCTATGTTCTACACCTCACAGAGATGCACCCTTTTACACACAGACTAAGGACACCCCCCAGGCACAATATTTAAATGAATTTTTATTTTTTTTTTCACTAAAAGCATTATTAAAATCACCGCTCCTGAAAAAATTATCGATTTAAAACTTTTTTTTTCATTGATACATGTCCCCTAGGGCAGGACCCGGGTCCCTATATACTTTTTAGGGTAATAACATTGCATATAAGCCTTTAAAATGAGCACTTTTGATTTTTCATGTTCGCGTCCCATAGACTTTAATGGTGTTCGGATGTTCGCCCTGAACTTTTTGTCTGTTCGCATGTTCTGGTGTGAACCGAACCGGGGGGTTTTCGGCTCATCCCCAATAGGCGGCATCTGCAGCCACACTCTAGACACATCCACACAGTATAACTTAGCCTGAGGTGCTGAAGGGGTGGGTGGCAACATGTTTTGAGGGCTCTACCCCTTTTGTCAAGCCTGCCCAACAAGAGGAGAAAGCCAGCTTTTAAGCCTGGCTGGAGGGTGGAGAGAGCATTGCAGAGTTGGGCTTAGTGATAGTACAGGCAGACTACAAATACCAGAGATTAATAATAAAAAGGAACATATAAAAAAACAAAATACACACACACCTCAATGGAATACTAATTAAATGTAAAAAAACAAGCAATATTCCATCAATCTATTATAATCCTCCAACGTGAATCAACTTAATGAATCTAATTATAGTGGATTCCCCTGTTCTAATGTAAATATATAACTAAAGATAATTGTTAAAATTCTCATCCATGAGCAAATAACCATTTAAGTAAATTTATTTAAAAAATAATAAGTAAAAATGAATCAATAACAAACAATTAACTTAATTTAGCCATATATTCTATAAAACAATGTAAAACCCCCTGGTAAAAGCATTATAGATAAAAAATGTCCTATGTGGAAGCATGTGTTTGTGCATGCAGAAATCCTAAGTTACACACGCAACATAAGCACACAAATAGTATGTGCATGCATATAAGGCAAGCAAATTAGAATACTTTTTAAATATAAATGAAGCGCCTATGATTATAACACGTAAATAAAGAAACATAAAACATCTCTATTATAAAACATTATGGACTTCTATTTCTTCATTTAAACCTTTAGGTGCCAAACTATTTAAGGTATACATCTAAAAGGTCTCTCTACTGTATATATTTTTGAACCTTTCAGCTTCAGATTTATATGTAGGTATGGACTCGATGACCCAAACTCTAGGGCTTTAATGGATTTATTGTGTTTCACTAGAAAATGTCTAGGAACACTATGGTCAACATCCCCATCCTCTGTGAGCCTCCTGTGCTCTCTTAATCTACAACACACATAACTAAGCACAAGACCCGCCAGCTGAAAATCTGTCTTTCTCCTCCTGTTGGGCAAGCTTGATAAAGGGGATGGAGCCCTCAAATCATGTTGCCGCTTACTAATTCTTGCACATCGGGTTGAGTTTTATTGTGTGGACATGCATAGAGAACAGCCACGGATGCCGCCAATATCACCATCATCTGGCAGGCCTTGTGCTTAGTCCTGGGCATACTGGTCATGTCAATCCTTTTGTTCCATCATACCAAGTTGACACATCATCCCTGTACATGATAAACCTAATAGAGTCTACCTCCCTGTAAGTGATTACTATTGTTTACAAATAAAGTGTTATAAAAAAAAAATAATAATAATTATTGAGCATTTTCATATATAAATAGACCATGTAAGGAAACAAAAAAGGAAGAAAAGTTAGGGCATACAGAATATGCTATCCTAGCTAAATACACAGCATGAGTATTACATCACTGAGGAAGCAAAAAAGAAAAGAAATGGTTAAATTACTGGAAAAAGTATCAGCTCAAGGTAAAGGTCCTTACTACAAGGGTCTCTCATGCCTGGAAGGGCCCAGAAAGAACCCAAAAATATATATGAGAAACATGGGTGAAAGCAGTAAAAATATTGCCAGAATTATGGCAGATAAACCTTAATCAACAGGTTCATCCACTCCCATGGGCACATAGCATTAAATAACAATCTGTAGCACAGCCTGCCAAAAATGGGAGGGAAGAAACCCATCTGCTAGGTATCAGCAGAAGTTTCCCTAATGAATTAGTGAGGGCAAAATGTGAAAGTGTGTTCTATAAAGCGTATCCATTGTAAACAAAGTTACGTTTTTAATCCCTGCACCCTGCTACTTAATTTTTTTTTCATGCTATTGGATGGACCACCCACTGAACTGTTGGAGGAGCTGTGGGATTGATTTTTACTCCTGATGTTTCATTCCCTTGCTGACTCATTGATGTATCATAAACAATAAAGTGAAGTGAGCTCTTAGTGCTGCCATGGTGTATAACCTGCGATATGAAACTGCCTTCCACAACCTCACTTTGGTAGCAAAGTTTGGCTGTTCCTCACCCAGTTTTAAGCCTCCTACACAACTGTTTCTGCTTCAGTTGATGGCTGTGTTTCAACCTATATATGAAATTGAAGATCATTTAGATCTGTTTAGTATAATCGGTCAATCATACCCCTAACTCTAATCCTACAATATCCCTGACTTTGTGCAAGTGTGCGAATTGATGATGGTTAAAAAGCCAAAGGGTATTCACACCAAGATTTTTCTGTTGTTCACCCAATTTGCATTTTGTGAAGTGAAAAAAAAGTCCTCATACTTTAAAGCATTTCTTCACTCCAGCCTAAAACTTTTGCACAGTACTGTATATATATATATATATATATATATATATATATATACACACACAGTATCTCACAAAAGTGAGTACACCCCTCACATTTTTGTAAATATTTTATTCTATCTTTTCATGTGGCAACACTGAAGAAATGACACTTTGCTAAAATGTAAAGTAGTGAGTGTACAGCTTGTATAACAGTGTAAATTTGCTGTCCCCTCAAAATAACGCAACACACAGCCATTAATGTCTAAAGCACTGGCAACAAAAGTGAGTACACCCCTAAGTAAGAATGTCCAAACTGGGCCCAAAGTATCAAGATTTTGTGTGGCCACCATTATTTTCCATCACTGCCTTAACCCTCATGTGCATGGAGTTCACCAGAGCTTCACAGGTTGCCACTGGAGTCCTCTTCCACTCCTCCATGATGACATCACGGAGCTGGTGTTAGAGACCTTGCGCTCCTCCACCCTCCGTTTGAGGATGCCCCACAGATGCTCAATGGGGTTTAAGTCTGGAGACATGCTTGTCCAGTCCATCGCCTTTACTCTCAGCTTTTTTGGCAAGGCAGTGGTCATCTTGGAGGTGAGTTTGGGGTCGCTATCATGTAGGGATACTGCCCTATGGCCCAGTCTCCGAAGGAAGGGGATCATGCTCTGCTTCAGTATGTGACAGTACATGTTGGCATTCATGGTTCCCTCAATGAACTGTAGCTCTCCAGTGCTGGCAGCACTCATGTAGCCCCAGACAATGACTTTCCTACCACAATGCTTGACTGTAGGCAAGACACACTTGTCCTTGTACTCCTCACCTGGTTGCCGCCACACACGCTTGACACCATCTGAACCAAGTAAGCTTATCTTGGTCCCATCAGACCACAAGACATAGTTCCAGTAATCCATGTCCTTAGTCTGCTTGTCTTCAGCAAACTGTTTGCGGTCTTCCTTGTGCATCATCTTTGGAAGAGGCTTCCTTCTGGGATGAGAGCCATGCAGACCAATTTGATACAGTGTGCGGCATATGGTCTGAGCACTGACAGGCTGACCACCCACCCCTTCAACCTCTGCAGCAATGCTGGCAGCACTCATACGTATATTTCCCAAAGACAACCTCTGGATATGATGCTGAGCGCATGCACTCAATTCCATTGGTCGACCATGGCGAGGCTTCTTCTGAGTGGAACCTGTTCTGTTAAACCACTTTATGGTCTTGACCACCGTGCTGCAGCTCCGTTTCAGGCTCTTGTCAATTTTCTTATAGCCTAGGCCATCTTTATGTAGAGTAAAAATTATTTTTTTCAGATCCTCAGAGAGTTCTTTGCCATGAGGTGCCACGTTGCACTTCCAGTGATCAGTATGAGAGAGTGAGAGCGATAACACCAAATTTAACACATCTGTTCCCCATTTACACCTGAGACCTTGTAAAACTAACGAGTCACATGGCACAGGGGAGGGAAAATAGCTAATTGGGCCCAATTTTGACATTTTCACTTAGGGGTGTACTCACTTTTGTTGCCAGCAGTTTAGACATTAATGGCTGTGTGTTGAGTTATTTTGAGGGAACAGCAAATTTACACTGTTATACAAGCTGTACACTCACTACTTTACATTGTAGCAAAGTGTAATTTCTTCAGTGTTGTCACATGAAAAGATAGAATAAAAAATTTACAAAAATGTGAGGGGTGTACTCACTTTTGTGAGATACTATATATATATATATATATATATATATATAAAATCTAAAACTGAAAATAATGTTTAGAATGTTTAGATATACATATCAGACAAATCTGGAACAGGAATTGTTTTATTCATAGCAAGCAAATGGTCTTTTTTATGCTCAATGTGCTTTGGTAATGCTAGTGCAGTGTGAATTTCAATGATCAGAGATTGAAATGTGCAAAATACCATTACATGAATCTCAAAGTTATATTGCGTTATGAGTAACTAGTAAATACTGTATTTTAATGAGGTTATACAGGACAACATTTGTTGTTGGAATAATATTAGCATAGAATGTTAAAAAGAAAAAAGCTGAAAAATACATTAATATACACATTGAAATAGATTTTTAAATTGTAGTTTTTTTGAAACATATCACTAAAAACCTTCATGAGTGGAATAATAAAAAAAAATCTGAAGTTTACTGAAACTAATCCTAATACAAACAGCATTCTAAAACGAATCAAAACAAAATATTGCGCAATATTGTTATATTTTGTATTAAATTCCTTAGGCGAGGTTCACATCTGTGTGGGCCAGGAACCCGTGCATAATCACACACATTCCCAACCTACCGGCAAAATGCGCTGCTCTTTTTTAAGATGCACAGGGGTGCCATTAATTCTTAATGGCACCCCCCACACATCAGAAAAAAACGTTTTTCATTGTGTTTACCGCAGTTCCATTAGGCCATTCGATTTAATGAGCTGCTGTACCTACGCAAACACGGCGCACATGACCCAACCAGTGTGCACCTAGACTAAAGCCTCGTACACACGGGTCGACGATCGTACAACCGAATGGCTCAAATCGTATGTTGGCTGTTGTATCTTGCGTCTGCACTAAGCGATCGTATGACCAAGCCGAACGTAGTGACGTGTTATGAATGTATAAAGAGAAAGTTCAGGTGCATGTAATTAGCGTCCAGCCATTCCTGACTTCTGAGCATGCGTGTTTTGGACAATACAACTTGTTGGACCAACTGCTCTGTACACACAATACAACGGTCGTACGACCGCTTGTTGGTACTACCAAGTTTTCTAGTCTGCTCATCCAACTTCTGTTGTACGGCCATTGTACGTTGGCTGTTCTAATCGCATGTACTAACGGTCGATTTAGCATACAACGGTCGTTCGTACGACCTGTTGTATACGATCGTCAACCCGTGTGTACGAGGCTTTAGTCATTCAAGAAAAAAATTTCAGTATGAAGACAATTGTACAGACAGTTGGCCAAATCTTGTACTGAATATTTCTGATAATTTTGCAACAGTTAGTTACCATACATACAGAAATGCATCAGCTTACTGAAGAATACAATTTTCATTGACTTTATAACCATCTGCATAGACATTCATTGATGAGTGCTCTGTTCATTCCCACTATTGGCATTCAAATAAACTATAACTTCTGTTGCGGTATTACAAATATAAGCTTATATATTGCCATTATCTAGTAAAAATAATAGAAGATGTGGTTTGGCATAAAACATTGTCAGTTAATTTAGGAAGCATGGAAAATCTTTTAACTACCAGTTTTGTCGAGAAAAACAGCCTCATTCAGGTCAGATATATACATTGCAAAGATTTTGGTAAATGTTATTAAGGAACTTTACTGGCTTCTCTTCTGCATGTATTGAGGTGCCCATGTTGTACGCTTGCTGAAATAAAATGTAAAATGTGAGAGTCTGTCATTATATTCCTATGACCAGTGTTAATGTTGTAATAATCAATATTGCAATTCCAGAGTTACCCATAGCATATAGCTCTATGAGTGCTGATTATGCATGTACAAAACACTCAGGTCAGGAGCTACCAGGAAAGGAATGCTACCTAGTCGTGAGTAGGCCATAGCAGCAGGAAGTTGTGGAAGACTTAGACAGGACATAGATTATGCAATTTTTTTTCCTTCTGCCACTGTTGGAAGGAAAGAAAATTGTTTGTTTCCCCCATCAACACTGACTGTGTTTGTAGGCAAGGTCCACTTTGTAGCCCATTTAATTGTATTGTTCTTTTAAAATCCTTCCAGGAAGGAGGATTATTTCATTTCCTTTCTGGCAGGATCTCTTAAATAGCTGGGGTGGAGCTTAGCCGAGGGTAATTGCTGCCTATGTAAAAAAAGGAGAGCCATGGGAGAGAGCATCATCTAGGGCAGTGGTTCTCAGCTCCTGTCCTCGGGATCCACCAACAGGCCAGATTTTAAGTATTACCTTGGGGAGATGC
This sequence comes from Glandirana rugosa, assembly GCA_018402905.1. Lineage (NCBI taxonomy): Eukaryota > Metazoa > Chordata > Amphibia > Anura > Ranidae > Glandirana > Glandirana rugosa. Next base: position 1,367,658 of record BLSH010249788.1, read on the forward strand.
AGACTAGAATACTGCAATCACTGAGCAGCAAATAATATCACCTGTGATGCATTTCAGTTATCCTGCAAACCTGGCCTGTTAGTGGGTCCCGAGGACAGAAGTTGAGAACCACTGATCTAGGGACTGAGGCACTGAGACCTGTTCTTGCTACTTCCCCTGGGGGAGGTGGCTGTCCCCTGAAGCTGGACACAAGAGGTACATTACCACATTACCAGTGCTTGACAGAGAGTCACAAGCATGGAAGGCTGAGGAGATGTTAACTACTTTATTGGAGCTGTAACTGCTATAATAAAATTGTGTTGTGTCTGAAGTTGATTACAGTAACCCTGCTGCTGAGTACTGGGAGTACCCTGTTAGGCTAAGCTAGACAGTGCATTCCTTAAATATTCCCACTTGGAGAAGAATCTCATTTTATCCATTAGTGTCGCAAACCTGGCAGACAAATAAATCTATGAGAGCTCTGGTTGCTACTTATGGCTGGTGTGTGAACCTGGGATATCCCTGTGTGCTGGGTAGGCTCACATTTCGGCATAGAAAACTCGGCTGGATCATTTTTCCAGCCACAGATGGCACTGGGGAGCATCAGGGAAGATTCTAGGACATTCTGGAAGATTTTCGCACTTTCTAGAAGTTGGGCGGCTTCTAGAAAAGAGGTGGTGTTGTGTACACACAGCAAGAAGAATAGGCAGCACTGTGTGCACCTACACAAAGGGCTGAGAGGAGGAGTCAAGTAGTGTGAGTTGCTGCAACCCATGTGGCTTTCTAGCATAGTGACTGGCAGAGCTAAGAAATCCAAAGATTGAAGCAAACCTGTACCTTTCTGCACCGAGTGGTCATGGCAATCGATACAGGGCTCTGTTTCTTTCCACGATAAGGTTTTGCCCTGTATCAATATGGATTGTGTGACACCTTGATGCCCCTGTGTCCTTCCTGCAATTGAGTCAACTCTAAGATATCCCTGTGGGCTAAGTGTTCAAAGTGTGGAGCATATTTCTTTGACACAGTTCCAGAGAAAAAGAAACCGCGGGAATACTGTCTGGGCGAGAGTGTGCTGTTTGGGAGGTTGCAGCAGTCCTAGAGGAACAGGAGTCAGAGGACAGAATAGAGCCCAAACTAGCTGCTTTGTGCCTGCTGTCTGTGAATGAAACTTCATGTCAGCTGGAGACTTCATTCCTCATGACCGCTGCTAAGACTGAACTGTTATCTGCCCGATAAGAGGGATTTCCGGTCCAGCCTGTATCTCGGCCTGTGAGTTGCATGGATACTGTCTTCAAGCTGGATCCCCCTTACAATAAGGAACTTTTGGCTGAGGCTGCTGGGCACTCCGGTGCCCTGCACCCTGTGCATAAGGCACTCCAGAACCCTGCACCCTGTGCATAAGGCATTCCAGAACCCTGCACTCTGTGCATAAGGCACTCCAAAACCTGCACCCTGTGCATAAGACACTCCAGAACCCTGCACTCTGTACCTAGTGCTCTCCTGAGCTCTGCACTCTATACATAACACACTCCAGAACCCTGCTCCTTGTGCATAACACACTCCTGAACCCTGCATTCTATACGTAACGCACTCCAGACCCTTGCACTCTGTACCTAGTGCATTTTCTGAACCCTGCACTCCAGAATCCTTCCACATTTTGTGTAACACACACTTCCACTGTCTGTGCAAAACCATTTGTAATGGAAGCTTTTTATTCTTTTCCTTCTCCTGCCTACAGTACTGCTTCATGAAGATGATTCATGGGGACTATGGTTACTTGTTCCCCCATCTACTTAGGGGCCTGTTTCGAATGATCATTAAAGAGTGCCAGGCCGTATATATGAAAGATGAGTGTGGGAACACCTTCGAGTTTCAGAGCCCCTGCTCTCCATATACTTTTACAGTGTTCCGTCGGTGTTTCCATGAATTCAGTTAGGGGTGCCATATCATGATGGACAAGGTGAGCCTTGTCTGGCCTGGGGGGGGGGGGGATCTGTTCCTTCAGGTCCAGCGCCATCATCCTAAAACTGGGATTGGGTTTTATCGGGTTGAGGTCAGGCCAGTCAAGTTCCTCCACCCCCAAACTCGCTCATCCATGTCTTTATGGACCTTGCTTTGTGCACTAATGCGCAGTCATGTTGGAACAGGAAGGGGCCATGCCCAAACTGTTCCCACAAAGTTGGGAGCATGAAATTGTCCAAAATGTCCTGGTATGCTGACGCCCCAATAGAGTTCCCTTCACTGGAACTAAGGAGCCAACCCCTGAAAAACAACCCCACACCATAACCCCCTCTCCACCAAATGATTTGGACCAGTGCACAAAGCAAGCAAGAAGGTAATGGGACTTTGAGTGAGGCACAAGACAAGTGGTAGGAGAAATTAAGTAAATTGTTTGACATAAAAACAAAACAAACCTCATGACATGTGACATATAATTAAACATGAGTATTATAATCAATATACAAGACGATGACATACAAAAAGAAGAATACATATAGTATACATGCACGCATCTGAAATCACATGATACCCTGTGAGAGTAACTGGTATAAATAGCCAAATGTTTATTTTAGTAATGGATAAAAATGGATATAGGATACAGATCAATCAAAGTTGAGGTCAAGCTATGTGTTGGGAACATAATGACATAGAATAGGCCCGATGCTTTTCGTGGCCAGTTGCCACTCATCTGTAGCAAATGCATAGCATATCTGAAACAAATGAAGAAAGGTACCAAATAGGATTTAATGTTTTGCCCAGATGGTAAGAAAAAAAAAAGGTTGGGGCAAGGGGAAACAAGAAGTGTATATAATAAGTAAATAAAAAAATAAATAAATAAAAAAAAAATAAATAAAAAGGGGCAGACTCGATGGACTACTCAGTCTTTTTCTGCCGTCACTTTTCTGTTTCTATGTATCCCCCTGGAATACTTACATATAAATTGTTCTACATAAGCAGTGTTGCAAGTCAGGATCTGCAAAGCAAGTCTATCCCGGGAGCTGAGGGAATGAACCCAAGGAAGAAGCGAGCATACCAACACATCCCATGAGCATCCTCCAAAAGTAATGGGCAAGGGTGAAGGAAATCCAAACATGTCTGACACCATTCTTGTGATACCACGGAACACACAAGAGGAGAGGGAGGAGGAGGATTCTGGCTATTTTGAAGGCATTGAAACAAAGGAAGACATACGTCGAACTCTGCACCCTGTGTATAATGCACTCCAAAACCCTGTACCCTGTGCATAATGCACTCCAAAACCCTGAATTCTGTATGCAGCTCTCCTGAACCATACACTCTATACGTATAACACTCCAGAACCATGTACCCTGTGCATAAGGCACTCCATAGCCCTGCACCTTGTGCATAAGGCACTCCAGATCCCTGCACCCTGTGCATAAGGCACTCCATGACCCTGCACCCTGTGTATAAGGCACTCCAGGTCCCTGCACCCTGTGCATAAGGCACTCCAGATCCCTGCACCCTGTGTATAAGGCACTCCAGAGCCCTGCACTCTGTGCTTAAGGCACTCCAAAACCCTGCACTTTGTACATAACCCATTCCAGACCCCTGCATTCTGTACATAGCGCATTCCTGAACCCTGCACTCCAGAATCCTTCCACATTTTATGTAATGCACACTTCCACACTCTGCAAAACCATTTGTAATGGAAGCTTCTTATTCTATTTTTTTTTAATGATTGTGCTGGGGTTTATGTGTATCTGTGAGACTCTGGCTTGTGGAACAATAATCAAAGCATATTTTATAGGTACAAGGAAGCCCAGGTTTTGTTTAATCACACCCCTTAAGCCCCTCACACTGTCAAAAGTCCACGCCCACTTTGCCACGGTGCGCTAGGTGCAGTGCGGGTCACTTCCTCCCTCAAGTGTCCCTCATTCTGAAGTTCAAAAGTTGGGAGGTATGATGATACCTGTGTGCTACCTATAATGCCTGTACTGCACATGTGCCCCTGAGCTCAGTTCTAGAACACAGCACCAAAACACCTAATCACTATTCCCTGTGCAGTGTCCGAAATGCCTATGGCATGCATTCCCTGAGTGCAGCGCTAGAGCACCTCAGCATGGCACAAAGCGGCCCATGAAGATGCCTTCCTGGTCAGAAGCCCGCACATCAAGGTGGCCATGCGTGGCCTCCAGGGAGACCCTAAAAGGCAAAAGAGCCACTTTGAGTACCAAATCATGTGTAGATGAAATAAACAAACAGGTATTTACTTTTCACTGATTATATCATTAAATTGAATCCCTCAGTTGATTGAGTGAATATGTTCAACTCCTTTAGTAAATTAGCCTTACCAAAACAGTTGAGAATCTGCACACAATAAATTATGTGAACATCCACAAGTGAATGTTCACACAATGTATTGTTTAAAGTAAACTTTTGTAAAGCAGCCTCATCATCTCAATAACTGCAGTGAATTACAAAGCTCACCCTAGTAAATGATATACAAATCACTATTTTGAATTCAACTACAAAAAGACAAAAGAGCACATCAAAAAGAAGTTTAAGCGAAATGTTCACCTTTTAAAAAGAAATAATCAATGCACATATTTTTGCAGGTAAAAAAATGTGTATTTTTTTTTCCAGGAGCTTGCAGAGCATTTCACTGATTTTTATATTTTTTGTTTTTAAATTGTGGCAGCGGGTACAGGGAGAAGGGATGTGCAGGCAGGTGCTCTTTAGTAACATGTTACACCCAAATAAGAGTATAATATGTAACATGTTAATAAGGCAAAGACTAACTGTTTTCATCAAGCACTGTGGGACAGCAAGTTCCAGCATGTCCATACATTACATTTCCATTGATTCAAGTCAGTGGCAGGGGGAGAAGGATGCGGAAGAGAGGGATCATGGGATATGCAATTTCATTAGTGCCAAGTAGTACTGTGCTCTGCTGGGGAAAAACTACAGCTCCCCTGGGTCTTTGCAACTGGGTAAGAGGGGAGAAGGGAACTTTTGTAAAGCTGTCCAGGAAAGCTGGGGACACTTGGCACCAGACTGGAAGGAGAGACAGAAGGGGAAACAGAGTGGGGAGTCTCCAGTACTTGTATGCTCACCCAACTAGTTCCTTAGTGACACTGAGACACAGTGTGGTGTCACCACCTCTGCTTCCAAGTGTATCAGAGATAAAGAGCAGAGCTGTTGGTTCACCAACGGCCGTTCCAGAGGCACAGAGCGGAGCCGGTGGCTGACTTGCAACTGTTCCAGAGGCACAGAGTGGAATTGTTGGTCCATCTCCCTGTGGTCCAAAGACACAGTACTGGGTATGAGTCGGCCCTGGATATGCAGAAAATCCAAGAAAGGTAGCTGGACGTCATTACATTAGTGGGCATGGGCCTCTCCAATGCCAGGACCTAATGCTTAAGCATAGGAGTTGATGAGAGGGTTGTTAACCCATTCTTTACTCTAATTAGCAGACAGATCTCAGTTCTCTACTATTCAACTCTGCCACCCCTTTGAGAGTCGACCAAGAATAACCAGACTATTTGCAAATCATTGCGTTAACTTTGCTGAATTAACCCCCCCCGTGACTCAACACAGCTAAACACTTTCTTCCCCTTCTTCTTCGTTATACCTATACATTGGATTTAAGTTCTCTGGATGAACCCCAAATAACTCATTCTGTTCCAATTGCCTATCCATTCTAACCAGACGAAGATCATTGAACTTCATCAGCCGCACACCACCGTAAAGGGCCCCAACCAGGCTGGCAGGACCAAAGAGTTGTCCTTTCCTGCCGTACTCTCTTGCTAATGGATTTGCTAATGGGTATATTGGGAAGTCCTGCAGGCAGACTGGGGTCACTCTGAGGCTGGGTTCACACTATCTTTGCATGCAGCTCCCAGCAGGGGTCTGGTGCATCCTGTTGGCTGAATTTAGACCTGAAATGAACCAAAAGACACACAGGGCTCCTGAGCACATTTGCACCAGAGCCCCAGCTGAGATATATGAACAGGCACCATAGAAAATCTCCTGATATTTCGAATTCGGCGCAGGGAACCCGCATCCAATTCACGATAGTGTGAACCCAGCCTAAGGAAATGTAATTGCAGCATAGTCAACAAAGGAGTCTTGCTACTACTCTCCAACTGCCATCACTGCACCCTTTATGCCCCTGTTACAGTTTAATTATGCTTATTTAATTGTTGGTATAAAATCCAGGACTGGTCATCCTCTGCCTTCAGTATATTGCTTTAGTAGTTCTTTGTATAGAGTTAGGGGTGTTGCATTCTATTGATCTTTGCTGCATTGATTTATCCTTGTTCAAGCTGTCTGTTACTAAACCCAAGACCCTACATTCACTTTATCTGGTCTCCCACAGTACACAGAACATGGAATGGAATTATTTTAGTAAATATAAACTACTAAATACCTTTTATCATCAACAGTATATAGCAGTCTTGTGACTCCTGTCATTCTCCAGCCGAGCACTGGTTAAAGCTTGTAGGAGTAGATTTCATTCTCCTCTGACTGTCCCATGAGGCTCCATGACTTCTGACTCGCTATCTGGACAATGCTGATTGGCCCTGTGCTGATCACATGCACCCCCCCCCCCCAAAAAAAAACTCTCTAACAATACTCACCAAACTGATCATGTTCAGTACCTCCAAGGCTCTATTCTATCAGCAGATGGATTGGGGACAGTAAAAGAAGGGGAGGATCAGAGAAGACAAGATCTAACAACCTTTTTTACACAATGCGGAGGGTTAAACTTTTAGGTTCCAAAGTGAGTATAACAAGCATGCTTTAGTGCAGATACATACTGATTTTACTGTTGTGGGTTTAGTAACACTTTAATAGAATCACAGCTTTACTTAAAGGGGTTGTAACCTTCTGTGTGTAGCAGCCTCCCCAGCACCCCCCTACACACTTACCTGAGCCCCTTCTCTCTGCAGCAATGTCCACAATCCCTTCAGCCATCCAGTACACTCCTCCTGATGCGCTGAGACACAGCAGTGGCACGGTTGGCTCCCATGACTGTCAAAGTCTGTCAGCCTATCAGGGGAGAGAGGGGGCGGGCCGGGTCAAGGCTCTGTGTCTGAATGGATACACGGAGTTCTGACTCGGCTTGGGTGCCCCCATAGAGAGCTGCTGGCTGAGGGGCCACTCGAAGGAGGGAGGGATCAGGAGAGCAGAAGAGGGACCTGAGAAGAGGAGGATCAGGGCTGCTCTGTGCAAATCCAGCTGCACAGAGGAGGTAAGTATAACATGTTTTTTTTTTTTTTAAGTGACAATCACTTTTATTTGGTGTAATTTAATTTCTTATCAGGGGTGTGTCAGAGCAGTCTCTTTAGGAGCATTGGGTGTTTTATACCCCAGATTAGTCTCATAGTGTGTACCTTCGGGGTGCTCTATATGTGTATAGACTGATACTAGGGTAAGCTTAATAATACTTCTTTCTCTGACAAAGGGATGGAGCCCAGAAATGCATTAGTAGTAGTGTCCTATATGGTGGTGCCTGGAAGGGAGCTGAGGTGTTCCTGTTCCCAGGATTGACAAAGGTAGCTGGAGGTTGTTTTGGGTCTCAGTCTCTGTTGCTGGCAAGCTAAGCTGTAGGTTTTGTTGGAGGTCGATGGAAACAGTTAGGACCCTTGTCCTTGTGGAGTCGAGGGAAGGTCCGTGGTGGTATATCCTGTGATGATGATTACGTAAAGACCCGAGGTAGGGAAACAGTCTCTTTCTTCATAATAATTCGAATGGGATCATAGTCAGATATGTGTATATCTCGTGGGGCTTCCATGTGTGATACTCTGATTAGACCCCATATTTTGTGGGTTACGAGGATTTCTCTGACGAGACTGTGTGGGGACTATTCTTTAATTTAATGTGGTTTATTTTCACTAACAGTGAATTTTTTTTTTT
>BLSH010249788.1:1375982-1389381 GCA_018402905.1 Glandirana rugosa
TAAAACGATTCTTCATTTATTTATACATTAGTCTTTTATGTGCTATATCAAATGAAACTTTCAGTACAGATTGTTAGGGATAATGTTTATACTGTTGTATCACAACCTATGTAATTCCTTCTTAGCAAAATAGTTACAAAATGATTCACAGCAATTGGCTGAAAGCTGTAATATGTGAGAAACAAAGTAATGCTCACACAACATGATTTAAACTACTATTATGCTAGATAATGCATCTCCAGTCAACCATAGGTAGAGCTGCTCAGTGTATGTTACACAATGGTAGCAAAGGGGGCTTGTGATCTTATAATTCTCCTAATGTTTTAACATTCCCACTCTTCTTCAATTTTCTCAGCATGGAAAAAATGTTTTAAAGGCATTTTATACATCTGCTTCAAATCACCTGCCGTATAACAAACTTGAAAAACCATTATTGTGTATCAGTTGTTTGACGTTTCTAAGTAAAAATGCCCTCCTAGGAACTCACAAGCAAGCTGCTATGAAAATGCAATTTAACAAACCAGGTAATGCAAGTAAGCAGCAAGATTATCATCACATCTAAACAACACACTACAGAGACTGTTTTATCTGATCCAAAATCAATGGCTTTCCCAGGAACCAACGTTCTGAAAGGTCAAGCATTAAAATGTGTCTCAGGGTGCCAAGTAATAAGCAAGCCATTATATGCATATTATTCTAGTACAAATGCCATCTATTCATGCTAAAACCAGTTAATCTGTGCATTGTTTCCTTTCGAAGTTGCCTGTAGTAGTTTTATTATTATATTTGTTTCTTTACCTTAGGGGGTGCCAATTCAAGCTTTTTTGTGACTGTATAAACAAAAACATACAAAGTTGCTGCATTGAGAAGAGGCAACTACCCTTAAGACCATCATTATTAAAAGAAAAAAATATAAATTAAAAGAAATATTGTTATTAGTATCATTAATAGTGGTAAAGTAAACTCGTTTACTTAAAGTGTTACTAAACCCAAGACCCTGCATTCACTATATCTGGTCTCCCACAGTACACAGAACATGGAAATGCAATAGTTTTAGTAAATATAAACTGCTAAATATCTCTTTTCATCAGCAGTTAGAGCAGTCTTGTGACTTTTATCAGTGTCTGCTTAAAACTTCTAGGAGGAGTTTTCATTCTCCCCTGATCCTCTTACAGTGCTGATTGGCCCTGTGCTAATCACATGCACTCTCCCACGAAAAGTTGGAGTCAGTTAAAGTGGATGTAAACCCGAAAAAAAAATGTTTTAACCCCTTCCCTCAGGATCACGTCATATGTTGTCATAACTTTGAGCCTGGATATCTGAATGGTGCCTGCAGCTATAGGCACCATTCAGATATCTTTTTTTCAGCAGGCGAGTCTGTGTTTGATAAAAGTGGTTTTAGCGGCAGATTAGCTGCAAGATCACTTTTATCAGTGGCGGGAGAGGTGCCCCCCCACCACTTTCCGGTCATCTCCGCCGCTTACCAGACCCGCTGGCAGTGGTGGAGATGATTGAGTCCTCTCCCCCCAGTGTCCGTGAGCTCCATAATACGGCAGGGCGGAAATTACGTCACAAGTCACTTCCGCCCAACGGTCTTAAAGGGCCCATTTTTTTTTTTTTTGCAATGTCATGTTTTCAAATTATTATTATTCATTTTTTTTGCATTGTACTGTAAATATGAGATCTGAGGTCCCTTTTCCTATAGAACTTGGAGATGATTTTAGAACAATAATATAGCTCTCTATGCGGCTGGAAGAAACTTTCCCTATAGAACTTGGAGATGATTTTAGAACAATAATATGGCTCTCTATGCGGCTGGAAGAAACTTTCCCTATAAAACTTGGAGATGATTTTAGAACAATAATATGGCTCTCTATGCGGCTGGTGGAAACTTTCCCTATAGAACTTGGAGATGATTTTAGAACAATAATATAGCTCTCTATGCAGCTGGAAGAAACTTTCCCTATAGAACTTGGAGATGATTTTATAACAATAATATGGCTCTCTATGTGGCTGGAAGAAACTTTCCCTATAGAACTTGGAGATGATTTTATAATAATAATATGGTTCTCTATTCGGCTGGAAGAAACTTTCCCTATAGAACTTGGAGATGATTTTAAATCATCATTTCTTGCACAAAAATAAAAAAAACAGTGTTGGATACCTCCTCCTCCTCCACCGCCACTTTCACCGCCTCCTCAACCTCCAACTCCACATCCACCTCCATTTTTGATTTTTTTATGTGATTTTAGCTTAAAAATTATTTTAAGTTATTTCCCTATACCCATTTCTTTGTAGGGCACTTGTCCAACTCTTACCCCCATTTTCCTTCCTTTTGCAGACCTCTAGGACTTGCCAGGACTTTGTTACAGCCATTTTTGTGCCTAAATGTTCGGGTCCCCATTGATTTCAATGGGGTTCGGGGTCCGGGACAAAGCTTGGGTCAAGTCCGGTCCCGAACCCGGACTTTTTCCCAAAGTTCGGCCGAACCTGCAGAACCAGAACTTCCAGAGGTTCGATCAACTCTAGTGCTGACTTCTAATTGTTTGATCACCTCAGTACACTGAAAAGCCAGGCAACAAAAATACATTAGTACTTTTGTTTCCAGCACAGAACTAGAGAACCTGTGGGTAGAGGTCTTGCAAGGACATTTTAACTTTTGTCCAAAGTCTCCTTCCCACCCTTCTGAGGAACTTTGGGGTTGATTTACTAAAGCTGAAAAGTGCAAAATCTGGTGCAGCTCTGCAAAGAAATCAGCTTCCAGGATTTGTTGTCAAAGCTTGATTGAACAAGCTGAAGTTAGAAGCTGATTGGCTACCATGTGCAGCTGCACCAGATTCTGAGTGCTTCAGTGTTAGTAAATCAACCCCTGTGTTTTATTTTTATTTTTTTTCTCTCCCTGCAATCCCTGGTCTTTATCCATAGCCTACTGCTTGTTATGCCAGCAGATCCACCCTTTAAACAAAACTGTACAAGACAATGAGTCTGATTTAGTAAAGGATTTGATAATCTTCGCAAAATAATTTGTGCCACTTCAATTTGATTATCCAGTCATGGTGTATTACTGTCTCTGTCTGCACTGCAAATCTTTCCACTCGCTTCTTGCCTTTGTGTTGAATGCCACAGGGGTAGAAAGCAGGGCAAAAGCTCCCCCGTCGGGACATGGACTACAATAAAAAAAAAACCTGACAGAGGATCTATCCCTTAGGCACTCTATCCAAAACTAAAAAGATGAACAAATGTTTTGACTGGACTCAGATTTTAAATAATCACACATTCAGTAGGTTGCACTTCTACTTGTTTTTTTCTAACTAAATAACATTTAATTTATATATTAAATTTGTGAATGGCTTACTATTTCTTTATGTACATTGAAGAAATGCACCTTGAATTACATTAATTGGTGAAGCATTTGTGTGTTTTCCCCATATCATTCCTTGTGGTGTTTTCCTTCAAAGATAAATGTGTGAAAGTAAAAAACACCAAACGCAAAAAAAAATTAACACTAAAATGATATGTCTACATTTAAAAAAAAAAAAACAGAAATTAGAGCCATTGGTAGACCATGTTATTAATAACTAAATCCAAAGGTTATGCCAGAGACAGGCCAATAGAGTATAACAACAAATAATGTCACCAGGGTCAAACATTGTATCCAGGCCATATTACAATAACTTGGCCATGTCACTAGAGATAATAGCCATTACAATACGGTCCAATGCCCGCAATGAGCATGGAGAGCACATACCAGTTTCTTTATTCTGTCATTCTGTTCTGTTCTATATTCTCTATTTTAAAAAATATTCCTCCTTTCTTCACCTTGTGACTACCTTGCTGTGTAGCCTTGAGCAGCATAGCTGATCCATTCATCAGGGGTATCACCTGTATGGTTGTGCAGTTGGGCAGTGATTTGTCAATCATAACATTAGTTGAACAGAATTCCAAATCATTCTGCAGATAAAACAGTTGCCATGCTGTATATGTATTTTGCTCAATGAGGATGAAATATAGATGGTTGCCAGGGAATTCTGCTTTAAAGCTGGAATTCAGGCAAATCAAATATTGACTGAATCAAAGAGACATTGGTATTCTTACTTAAAGATGAATTTGAGGTATGGATATTTTTTACATAGTTATATTAGTCCGGCTTGGACCAATGTAAAAGCGCATATACCCAGGGCTTTTTTTCTCAGAGAATAGGTGCAGGAAATCCCCCATTTCGGGTAACCTCTTGTCTCTGCCCCTACCCACCTCTGAGCACCATTCCTTGATTCCACCTCCTACCCAACTCCCACTTTTAGAGAATACAGAACCAAGTATAATTTTGTGGTGCTAAGTAATTTGTGTGGAATTTGCTAACGATAACAAGAAAGATGTAAAATAGACCCCCTGTAGCCAGCAGCAATAGACCCCCCCCCCAACAACAATAGACCCACCCCCATCAACATTAGACTTCCAACAGACAGCATCAATAGACTCTCCAGCAGCCAGCAACAATAGATCCCTTCCTCAATAGTAGATGTCTTTCAGAAATAATTCTCCCCTAGAAACAATAGATCCCCCACTAGCAACAATAAACCCTTCCACAAAAATAGATCCCCTCCAGGAAAAATAGATTCCCCAGCAGCCAGTATCAATAGACATGCATTCGATGCTTGAGGTGATGGAACTGCTTTCCTGCTGAAAGAAAGCCCTGCATATACCATACTTGGCTAATGCCCTTGGAAGTTGGAAATCACTGCATTATGAACACAGGAGGTTGACTGCTCAGCACAAGCATGATTCAGGAAATGCTTTGCATTTTCTGAATGAATGTGACGCATCCTGTGATTGGACATGGTGGAAAGTTGGGGCAGTGACATCACTCTCTCCACTTTGTGCAGTCAGAGAATGCCTGTGCTAAGGGGCCTACCTCCCGTGTTCACAGTGCTGCAAGGCAGGCACTCGAAGTAGGACCCAGAGGCAAGTGGAGATCATTAGAGTAGGGATGTCTACTTCAGTGATTTCCAGCTTCCAGGGGCATTGGCCAGGTATGGTATATGCATGTTACATTGGTCCATCTTTAATCCTGGTATCCTTTGTGTATTTATTTCAAATCAGTTCAGTAATCCAACGTGAAAAACTCCTGCATATTGCCTCACTCACTGCTCTATCTCCTTCTGCACAGTGAATGGTCTTGTATCCACCCATCTGTAGTTTTCTACAGCCAGCCTGCAGAGGACAAAGGTACCCTTAGAAATTTATCAGAAGTGGGTCTTTATCTGTGAGGCTCTCCCGTCCCATCAGGAAGCCTGCCAGTAATGCGCCTGCTTGGTTCCAACGCTGTACACATTTTTGTTCCTCCCTCTCTGTGCTGTCAGAAACTGGACGCGACATGGATTTGGTCATTTCTGGTTTGTTTGATTACAAGCTTCTTGTAAAGCATCTGATCAAGCCAATTATGATTTGATCAGATGCTTTGGAGGTTAGAGGAGAGACCTGGGGATCTCTCCATAAGGAGGACCTTTCATGGCCATTGCTATCACAAGGGATGTTGTTCATCAATTATTATTATTAGTATTATATGGGGTTTATATAGCACCAACAGTTTGCACAGCACTTTACAACACAAGGGCAGACAGTACAGTTACAATACAATTCAATACAGAAGGGATCAGAGGGCCCTGCTTGTTAGCGCTTACAATCAGTTCACCACAAGAATCCCTACAATAAAAACTATATGGACTTTTAGGGTATCAACATTACTAGCTTTTTGTTATATAAAAGTAATAACATTTTATTATGATAATTAAAATCTATTTTAAAATAGATAACAATTACATATGTTGCTGAGGTTACAATTTACACTCTCAATACATAGAATTCACCTATAATACACATGTATAGTTACAATAATCGGTTGTTATCAGAAAGATAAAAACTGGGGTTTTGAAACCCCAGTTTCTACATGTTTACATATTTATATTTATTTCTCTTTCTTCCTTTAATAGTTAATTTTTTCTTCACTTTTCCATCTGGATATTAACCAATACTTTGGAAACTGTCCTACATTGACCTTGGTTACAAAACCATTATTTGTCAGCCATATGAGGACAGTTACCCCTAGGGTATCAAGTGTATTGTTTAATTGTAGCAGTAGTAGTTTTCCCTAACATGGCTACTAGAGCTGGGTTTTGTGTCTTTTCTGTTTCTCTTTCTACCAAGTGGCCACATCTGTTATTAATAGTTTACAAACATGCGACTTTGGAATAGACAGGGGTATTTATTATATATTTCTTGTTTTCCAGTACTTTTGGACAAAGGACACCAGAACAAAAAGATGAAAATCTGAGTTAGTTTGCCCATTTATAGTTTTATCTGTGCCTGATAATATATTTCTATTTGAAAGTACTCTGTAATAAAATACACATCTGTTAGTAAAGCTGTCAAAAATGTACTATGATATGAAAATTACTTCACACCATCCGCCTGTTTTCTCCAGTGTCACTTTAACTGCATTTAGAAAGTCAATGACAAATTCTTTTATTAGCATTTTCACTCTATATATAGAAAGTAGCAATCACATGATGAGCAGATATGTCATTTGTTTTTTGACGACCCATTAGTTAGAAAAGGCTTGTTGAACATTCCTTTCTGTTTGTATCCTCACTTAAGGAGCGCAAACATTGGACACATAAGCAAAAGAATGTTGTGACCATTGCCTTGATTCACTGTCATTAACTGAACTAAATTTATTTCAGTTCTTAACTAACAGGGTGTTCCCTAATGGATTATCTAAAATGTGTATTGTACTTTTTTTAGTATTCAGTTAGCACTCAGCCTTTTCTCCCAGTAGCAGATTCTCATAGCAGAGAGAGTGTGAGTGAGGTGCACTAATTTTACACTCAGTGCACAATTTACAATACTTCTCAACAGCTCTGTAAATACCAGGTCCGAAAACCCACCACTTAATCCACGGAAGCAAGTTGTGGAGCTGCTCCACAACTTGCTCATGTACCTTACATGGTATACTAATCATGATATATTGCAAAATTGGGTTTACCAGACCAATTTCTGGTTCTTGAAGTACCCATTTATCAACTTTACATTTTCCATGCATCTGCCAAATTTAGATCTCACAACTGTACCACTGTATCTTAACTGGCAAGGCGCTGATGTAATGATCACAGACCATTTGCTCCACAATCTGAGCAGGGTTGAGTACCTGTAATTGCAACCACTTGTTTTTAAGGTGGAATAATGTATACATATGGGACCTCACAGGCTTTGCAGGGTCATATTCCTATATGAACACATGCTATAGTCAGGCAGCAGTGGAAACCTGAGCCTTGCTACAATTTCTTCTCTGAGTTTAGGTTACTTCTTGGCATTCTAAGCTTGTAAGTTGAACTAGACCTTTTGGGACTCTCATTAGAAGGGGTGCTAGCACATCAGCCCACTGCTTCTTGGGTAGCTTCTCACATTTGGTGACTCTAACAAAGATGCTGAGGTAGACTTTAACATCATCTTCCAGGGACAATTTCCATAAAGCCCTCTGCATCAGCTGTTGAGGTGTAGATGTCAACCCCTGTGCCGCCATCTGTCCCCCTGACAGGGTTGGTGTCTACTACAGTAGAAGAAAGTTCACTTGCTGTTGTTCCCGTATGAAGGCCTAGGGGCTTCAGACAGCTCTTGCATCTGTTGGGCTGTAAAGCCTTCGCCTCTTGCAGTAGCTGTTTAGTTTTTGTTGATTGGTGTTTGCCAATAAAAGCCGTTTTGCAATTTCCTCCATTTCATATAACACTAGGGGACTATATATAAAAGATTAGTTGCACAAATTCAAGAAACATTTGTGCAAGCTGGATGAAATTAATACCTGTATAATCAGCTCCATCTAATTGCCAGAATCCAATATATTTTCTCATTGAGGTATTTCAGAAAAGTATACCGCATTTTGGTCATTAGATGGACCACATGATAGAAGAATTAATTTATTCGAAAACATATGGTGAAATTTTGTTCAGCTTGCATGAATGTTTCTGACATTTTGCAACAAATGTTTCTGAAAATCATGTAACAAATGTTTCATAAATAGACCCCTATGTGTATGTCTCTTTAAGGCACTGTGTAAGGATGACAGGCTGAACTGGTTAGGACAACAGTAAACTATGCATGAGACTGGGAAACCCAGGAAAAGGTCAAACAGGTTTGTTCTGCACTTTAATTCAGCAAAGCAGCAAAAACAGTTTTAATACAAGGGAGCGTTGTACAGCAAGTTCATAGTTTAAAACAACAGAACATTTATATGTGTACGTGTCTCTTCTGTCTTTCTCTCTCTATATATATATACAATATATATATATATATAAAGTATATATATCTGTGCAAACGTTTTAGGCAGGTGTGAAAAAATGCTGTAAATTAAGAATGCTTTCAGAAATAGAAGTGTTAGTAGTTTATTTTTATCAATCAACAAAATGAAAAGTAAAGGAACAGAAGAGAGTTCCAAATCAAATCAATATTTGGTGTGACCACCCTTTGCCTGCAAAACAGCATCAATTCTTCTAGGTACACTTGCACACAGTTTTTGAAGGAATTCGGCAGGTAGGTAGTTCCAAAAATCTTGGAGAACTAATCACAGATCTTCTGTGGATTTTGGCTGCCTCAAATCCTTCTCTCTTCATATAATCCCAGACAAAATCGATGATGTTGAGATCAGGGCTCCGTGGGGAGTCAAACCAACGCTTCCAGGACTCCTTGTTCTTCTTTACACTGAAGCTAGTTCTTATTGCCATTGGTTGTACGTTTGGGGGCATTGCCCTGCTGCAAAACAAATTTTGGACCAATCACACGCCTCCCTGGTGGTATGGCATGATGAATAGGTATCTGCCTGTATTTCTTAGTATTGATCCTGACTAAATCTCCAACTCCATTTGAAGAAATGCAGCCCCAAACTTGCAAGGAACCTCCACCATGCTTCAGTGTTGCCTGCAGACTCTCATTATTGTACCTCTCTCCAGCCCTTCAGCGAACAAACTACTTCCTGCTACAGTCACTTATTTCAAACTGTAATTCATCAGTCCAGAACACCTGCTGCCATTTTTCTGTACACCAGTTCCTATGTTTTTGTGTTTAGTTGAGCCCCTTAGCCTTGTTTGCTCATCAAAGGTTTCATTTTTTGGCCACAATTCTCCTATGAAAACCACTTCTGGCCAGACTTTTCCAGATGGTAGATAGGTGTATCTGGGTTCAACTGGTTTCAGTCAGTTGTGTGTTGATGGCACTTCTGAACATCTTCCAATGTCAAAATGAAGTAAGCATGATGCGTCTTTCCTTGGCCAACCACTGCATCTCTGGTCCTCAACATTTCTTCATGCTTCTTCAAATGAGCTTGAACAACATATCTTGAAACCCCATTCTGCTTTAAAATCTTTGCCTGGGAGGGACCGTGCTGATGCAGTGTACTGTAACTACCTTGTGTCTTGTTGCTGTGCTTAGACTTACTATGGTGCAATGACCTGTGACATAAACTATCTACCAACCTCCTCTATCAAGGCAGACCTGCAGAGCCTAGGGGCGCGAATGGACACCATAGAACAGGCAGTAGACAACACAATAGCCCATGCTAATCAGAACACTACCTGTATCCAAACCCTACAAGACCAACTAGAATCCGCCCTTGCAAAAATTGATGACCTGGAGAACAGGAGCCGAAGGGAAAACTTTCGCATTAGAGGACTCCCAGAGTCGGTCACAGATGTTAACGGAGCAGTCACAGCACTTATCAAAAATTTGATACCAGACGTCACAAACCAACAGCTCGAATTAGACAGGGCTCATAGAGCTCTACAACCTCCACGCCAGGACGGACTCCCAAGGGATATTGTTGTAAAACCGCATCACTATGGGGTGAAAGAAGAGATCATGAGAAAATCCCGCAATGCCGAT
Organism: Glandirana rugosa; assembly: GCA_018402905.1. Taxonomy (NCBI): domain Eukaryota; kingdom Metazoa; phylum Chordata; class Amphibia; order Anura; family Ranidae; genus Glandirana; species Glandirana rugosa. The sequence continues at coordinate 1,385,910 of BLSH010249788.1, forward strand.
ACCATCTATATTCAGGGTCACCCTGTGCAAATATTTGCAGACATATCACCAACCACCATCCCGAGAAGACGAGCCCTCAAACCCCTGCTGATGGTCCTCACCCAAAAGAACATAAAATACTGGTGGACCTTCCCATTCCGCTTGTCTTTCCAGCACAAAAACAAAACTTTTCACTTTACCAACCTGACTGACGGAGAGAAACTCTTGCTCCAGTTGGGCCTTATCTCTCAAAAATTGCCCCCACCACCATCTGGCCACCGCCACAGCTCCTCCAAACGGCCGCCACCAGGGAGTCCCCTGAATCCCATCTGGCAAAAACAAAAACCAAAGAGGATCCGTTATTCCATTCCCCCCTGATGTAGACACAGGGACACTTCAACCAAGGATCTCCATCCTCGGAATGACTCACGATAACTTTGTCCGTGTCGTTCCGTGATAGACTCCTTATATTTGATTTGCTTTCTCCTCTCTAGTAGAGAAAAGACCCTGGTCTTTTACTGGAACTGCTTATTGGAGGATTCTTCCCCCGTCCCCCAGGGAGATTTTTACAAACTTCACTTCAATCTAGATGTGATTGATCAAGACCCCTTCGGGGTAGCATTTTTGTCTCCGAGGGGCGACTGATCTCACACAGGATTTCTGGACTAATGGCCCCTATACTATTATCAGTTGAATCCATGATTTGACACATATTGATCACCTCTCCAGGGATATGGGACTCTTGACCACCTGTGGGGGGGTAGGGGAGAAGAACCTACTAATGATCTCGTTACTATGGGTATTCTGGTTTAACAGTTATATATGGTTTACAGTTAAAGTTGATGAATGTCTCTTTGAATTATACCAATGTCTAGGTTAGCTAGCAAACACACCTCTCACCAAGACTGGAGGATTCCCCTACTCTTTTTATACTTAATTAGGGAGGTCCCTCTGGCCGAGGGGATACAATGTGACACTCCTACTGTAGGACCCAGGAGCAATCATTGCCCCCGGATACTCAGTCCAGGCGCTCGTATCTGAGCCGCCTACTTTTAGGGCTCTGGTTTGTCTAGAGCCCCGGGTAAGGGCGGGACTGGTTCCGCCCCCCCTTGGGGACCTCAGGATACTTCCATCCTGATGTCCCCTCTTTCCATCTCGTACTTTCTGTCTTTCCTTTGTAATCTGTTATCTAAGTTTTCTATTCAACTAACCTTATCTTTAATGCAGGCGCTCCCATGGATCCCGGACCTCGAATACCTCACACTCAACTGGGCTCCAGAGGATGCGTTTGGTCTTAAGGTCTTGCTCCTAGCCGCGGGGGTAAGTCATATCTCTTCAAAAGCGAAATTCATTCCTCTCTTTCATGTCTGACAATAACCATCCCAAGGCGACCTTTAAGATCGTATCATATAATGTTCAAGGGTTGAATTCCCCAAGTAAAAGACGTAAGGCCTTTGGCTATTATAATCTCAGAGGGTATGATATCCTCTTTATTCAGGAAACACACTTTCCGATTAATTATAACCCGTCCTTTATTCACCAAAAGTACCCAACTTTCTACTTAGCCAATGCCAAGTTCATTTATACAGATATATACACTGTGTTGTTCAATCACTAAGGTTTAGCGCAACAAAAATTCTCTTTTTTAAAAAAGTTCTATAAGCAACTCTACTCCAAAACAGACTTAGACTCCCCTCACAATATGGAGGACTTCCTCCGTAAGACAACCCTCCCCATCCTCTCTGATGCCCACTGAGACGCCCTAGAGTCCCTGTTTACAGAGACTGAGGTCAGGGAGGTAATCAAAAACTTACGAAACAGTTCTGCCCCAGAGCCAGGTGGATTCTCCTCCCCGTATTTCAAAACTTTCCAGGAGGTTCTCTCTCCCTACCTTGTCCAGTTTTATAATTCTTTGCAGAATGGGAAACCTATCGAAGCTAATGCAAACCTGGCCTTCATCTCAGTCATTCCAAAACCTGAGAAAGATCCAAGTGTGGTTGGTAACTACAGGCCTATTTCTCTGATACATGTAGATCTAAAAATTATGACCAAAATACTTTCGAATAGGTTAGCCAGTTTCATAGGCCCTTATATACACAGAGACCAAGTTGACTTCATCCCCGGGAGACAAGGTCCGGACCAGGTTAGGAGGGCGATCGATGTTATCTCTCTTATGAAATCGGGTTGGGATGGCGGAGTCCCCCAGGAAGGCTTCTTGCTCTCCCTAGATTTACAGAAGGCCTTTGATACGGTCTCTTGGCCATTCCTTTTTGCGGTCCTTACAAAATGGGGTATTGGATCTAAATTTTTAAACACCTTGAAATCCCTATACTCCTTCCCGACGGCTAGGATTAAGTTATGTGGACACTATTCTGAGCCCTTTCTGATAACTAGAGGAACTAGACAGGGGTGTCCTTTATCCCCATTGTTATTTGCACTAGTGATTGAAATTCTGGCAATAGGGATTCGGACTAATCCAAATATACAGGGAGTAAGATGTGGCCCACTGACCCACAAATATGCGCTATTCGCGGATGACGTCCTCCTTTTTATAACTGCCCCTCTGACATCCACCCCTAATATATTCAGCCTCCTCTCCGAATTTGGGAAGGTCTCTGGTCTCCAGGTCAACATGTCTAAAACAATGGCTTTGAATATATATACCACACAAAGTGTGGTGGACCTCCTAAGGGAACGTTTCCCCTTTAGCTGGAAGACCAACTCCATCCCCTATCTGGGTATCCAATTATCCTCATCATTCGATCTGCTATATATATATTACTATCCTCCCCTATTCAGGAAACTCAATTTCGACCTCTCCCAATGGGCTCAGTACAAAATGTCCTGGCTAGGCCGAATCAACGCTTTAAAGATGACACTCCTGCCACGCATTTTTTACTTGTTCCGTTCACTGCCCATCCCTGTCCTTAAAAGCCAACGGGATAGACTACAAACTGGAGTCAACCATTTTGTGTGGGGGAAGGCTGGCCATCGCCTATCTAAAAATATCCTATATCGACCCAAATCTAGAGGAGGCCTGGGGCTTCCCAACCTCTGGTTCTATTTTTAAGCAGCCCGACTCACACAAATTTCCACTATTTACATCCCTGGGGCGAAACTAGACTGGATAAACATGGAGAGACAATCCATCCCCAAAAACACTATAGACTTCCTGATATGGAGACCCCCTATCACCTTCGGTTCCACTATAATTAAATGAACAAAATACGTCCCTTAGCGTGTTCCGGTACCTCACCCTATCCCATCCACTGCTGACGACCAGATTTAAATCCCCCAGAGGTATAGTCCTTCAGATATCACAAAAACCCCTACCTAACAGAGAGGTACAAATAGGTCAGATCAAAGCGGGGTCCCTACATTTATCACCTTTAAACACACTCAGCCCGACGAATTTTTATCTTGGTCTCCAACCCTTCGGGGTCCGGAGGAGATCTAAACCCAGCTATATCCTATAAAAATCTATCCGCTACCG
>BLSH010249788.1:1390333-1414077 GCA_018402905.1 Glandirana rugosa
GAGAAAAGAAAACCCCCTGTAAGTATGACCAAATACAAAGGGATAACATACACCCTAGAGGACGTGAACAATACAACACTGCTAGCCCGGAGTGTCCCATCGAAGGATTACTAAGTAGTCACAAATCTCCACAGGTAACGACTTAATCCACATGGTTCTACTGGCGACCATATCACACCAACCAAATAATATTACGACAATGTATCCCCTGTTAACCTTGTATATCTGTAAGTTCCACGCAACGTGAAGTTCACCTAACTCCGGATCACGCGAACGATACAAGGAACAAAGGAGTCTTGGGTTTGAGACCCGAAGACACTACAGCTGGCGACGTCCGGAGTCGGCAATCTCTATATAAGGGGAATTTCCATCGAATCTCTCCCCAGGGACACCCTCTTAGGATCGAGACCAGTTGAGGCCACGGGCATATCCCCCTTAACCTCCGAGGCGACACACAGAGACCCACGACAAGCCCATCCGGCGTTTTCGGCGCCGGAGCTAAAGCCCGGCTCACCGCTAGCACCATGTGCTAAATCGATCATTAGGAAGCTACCCTGTGAGGCCCGATCGTCACAACATAACAAGTGCAGGAGATCCCACATACAATAGGGAAACATAAACCAGTGTGAATGTCCCCCAAAAGAAAAGAGGATAGACACCCTAAAAAACTCACTGCCTTCTTTCAACCTCCCCACAGGGGGAAACCTCAAGATAACGAGGGAGACCAATCCAATATGAATGCCCACTCGGCAGCATACACGGACCTCCCTGACGCGGAACAAAGGGAGGAAGACCCCCCACTACTTCTGCAATCACCCTCAAGATCACCACCTCCAAGCCCCTCGTCACAGAGCCCAGCCAAGTCCAGAATGAAAATGGACCCACATATCCAGCCTCTTCCTGAGTCGGAGGTATTAAGCCCCAATTGCCTACAATCTATAGCCTCCTTCCTGACAACAGGACAACTCTACATTAAAGGACATGCTCCTATCCTTGCAAAATTCGCTGATGTCTAGTTTCACATCGGTCCTCACCAAATTCTCAACAGAGATAAAAAACATTGATGATAGAGTCCATTACATTGAAAACAAAATGGAAGAATGCACTGTCACTGTAAATGACTTGGTTGATGCTTACAACGAACAAAAGGATGACACCACCTGGATCAAATCCAAATTAGCCGATCTCGAGGATCGCTCGAGAAGAAATAACTTAAAAATCCCGGGGATCCCGGAATCTGTCCAACCGGCCGAACTTCGTACATATGCCACTAAACTATTTTCAAACATTGCTCCAGAACTGACACCAATTGAGCTTACAATCGACCGTATCCATAGGATACCTAAACCACGACATTTAGACGACTCCACTCCCAGAGACGTCCTACTAAGGGTCCACTTTTATCAAGCTAAGGAACAAATCTTAGTAACAGCCAAATCCATGTCAAGCTTCCCGGAACCTTTGACGGGGCTACAAATCTACCTGGACCTCTCACAACATACTCTTCAACTAAGAAGACAGCTCAAAACAGTGACTAAGGCACTGCATAATCATAAGCTGATCTACAAGTGGTGACATCCAGCCACCCTAGTAATCACCAGAAATGGTACCAACCACACCATCACGAATATTCACGAAGGCACCAAAATCCTCCACTCTTGGGGTATCATCCCAGAACTCCCACGGGAAGTCCATCCTAATATGGCAATCTCTCACTTCCCTCAACACAAATCAAACTATAAAGGGACCAATCATCAGCACCTAAAGGTTTCTCCGCACACCAAGAAACCCACAACCCATCTTGATCGGGCCCCTGGTCCTCCTCCAATAAGGCCCTGAACTTAACCCCCCACCTTATCAGCTGCTCCCGGAGCAAGAATTAGCTGATCACCCTTTGTTTTGTTTGTTGTGTTAATTGTTATTTTCTTTACCTATCACCAGCTACCAGCGATAAGTGACTTTTGTAGCATTCCACAGAAGCTCACAGACGAACAGGAGACACAGGAACCCAAAAGAGCACCTCCAACAAGCCTAACAGCGGCACCTATGCTTCTAAACGTGAGTCTTATCCATGCACACTACCACTCCGATCCAAAACATGTCCATCAGCATACTCTCTATCAATGCCAAAGAGCTAAATCACCCAGCCAAAAGATCTTCACTTTGGGCCACAGCTCTTAACCACAACTATGACATTTTATGTGTGCAAGAAACGCATTTTGCCCTGGACGCGCCACCAAGATTTCAAAATAAATCCTACCCACATATATTTCAAGCTAACTTTACAAAAAAACAAAGAGGAGTATGTATAGCAATCAGAGACACTCTTTCCTTCCAACTCCACCAATGTACTGCAGATCCAGAAGGGAGATACATTATTATCACGTGCACGATAGAAAATTCCTTGTATACCATAGCAACCTTATATGCGCCCAACCAACGCCAATTGGAATTCATCAGGTCCACCACGAAGAAAATTAGTGAACTACAACAAGGACATCTACTAATTTGCGGGGACTTCAACTTGGTCCCTAACTATGACAGATTCCTCATCGGGTCCTAAAAGATTTCGCTCACCTTTAAACAAATTTCTTTTGGATCAAGACCTGTACAATGTGTGGAGGTGTTGTCAGGCGGAGGAGAGAGACTACACTTACCTCTCCCCGCGCCACAACACTTACTCGAGAATAGACTTATTCATTTCTGATAAATGGTTATTACAGGGGATCCAATCGGCGGAAATCCACTCGGTCACCTGGTCGGGTCACGCCCCCATAAGCATTAAAATTACCAACAGATGCACTTCTCCCAAATCATACTTGTGGAAAGTGAATAACTCTCTTTTACGGCACCCCAACAACGTAGAATTCCTATCTTTTCTCTCAATAAGGGCTCCGTATCCGACCCGGCGACTCTGTGGACGGCCCATAAGGCCTACATTAGAGGTTTCTTTATTCAACTTGGTTCAAAAATGAAGAGGAGGAGAATGCAGCGCATAACAGAACTCACGGCAGCAATAGATAATGCAGGTAACCTAAACAAACTTCACCCTTCCCGATCCTTACAATCAGAAATCTTCAAGTTGCGAAATGAACTCTGTACTCTATTACTAGAAAACTTTGAAATGTCACAGCGCAAACTTAAAGCCAATTCTTACACCACCGGTAATAAAGCCGGCAAAGCTATGGCCATCCGAATCAAAGGCCACCGCACAAAAAATAAAATCGCATACTTACTTCATCCCTACACACAAAAGAAAATACTGAATCCCCAAGCAATCGCAGATGCATTTAGCACATACTATAGCGATCTATACAACATATCAGGAAAACAGACTACCCACAAACCATCCAAGTCCGAAATTCAAACATTTCTTGACCAGATTGTTCTCCCCAAACTTTCGACAACTCAATTAGAATCCCTGAATTCACCCTTCACCCCAGAAGAGATTAAAGGAACCATTGACAATCTACCCAACCTGAAATCCCCGGGCCCTGACGGGCTGTCTGGAGAATATTTCAAAACATTCCACAAAAGTATTATTCCACATTTATGTGAATTGTATAATGACGCTGCATCCTCCTCCTCCTTCCCAAAAGAAATGCTTTCTGCAACGGTGGTGACCCTACCTAAGCCAGGTAAAGACCCGACAACGCCACAAAATTTTCGCCCTATATCCCTTCTGAATCTTGACCTCAAAATATACGCCAAAACCTTAGCAAATAGATTAGTGAACATTTTACCGACCTTAATACACATGGACCAATCTGGATTCACAAGAGGACGACAGACCTCAGATGCCACTAGATGACTGATAAACATAATCCACCACGCAAACACCACCAAAACGCCTTCTCTCATTAGACGCAGAGAAGGCGTTTGATAGGGTCAACTGGGATTACCTGTCCCTGGTGCTGGACAAATTTGGATTTAAAGGACTCATACTCAAAGCGATCCAAGCACTATACACCAACCCATCGGCCCAGGTCCTCACCTCCAATTTATTGTCCAAGCCATTCCAAATTACAAATGGTACGAGACAGGGGTGTCCATTATCCCCCCTGATTTTCAACCTAACCATGGAACCCTTAGCTGAACATATCAGATCCAACTCTAAAATTACGGGAATCTCTACTAACTCCCATCATCATAAGATTAGCCTATTTGCGGATGATGTCATCCTAATTCTAACCAACCCAACATCATCCCTCCCAGAAGTTCAAAAATTATTAAAGTGGTTCGGAACAGTATCGTAATACAAAGCTAACGAAACGAAATCAAACATACTTGATATAGGAATCGATACCGCAACACAAATTCTCCTTCAACACCAATACCCCTACACATGGGCCGATACGAGCATAACCTACCTAGGCATTCAATTAACAAAATCCCCCAAGCTCTTATTCCAACTCAACTATATCCCCATCCACAACAAAATACAAACCGAATTGCAAAAAACTACCCAACATGAGTTTTCGTGGTCAGGAAGGCTGGCAGCATTCAAAATGATGCAATTACCTCAGATAATCTACTTATTTAGAACACTACCAATACCAATCCCTTCCAATTACTTCAAATCACTACAATCAATGCTATCTAAATACGTATGGAAAGGACAAAAAGCTAGATGTGCGCACCACAAGCTAATCAAACATAAATCACACGGAGGAGTAGGGTATATTGACTTTGCCGACTACTACAAGGCGACCATTCTAACCCAACTAAAAGAATGGTTCTCATCACCACAACTTACGACCTGGGGTAAAATAGAAGCATCATATGATCCCCTGTATCCAGTGTCCGAATGGGCATTTAGAGCAATTCTAGGAGCATACACTCCAACATTTCCCCCCCCCACTATGCATGCAATGATCAAGGTTTGGAAACAGCTAGTTCAGGGAGCCAACCCATCACCAACATACATCCCCTTACAAATCCCACTAACGGCTCTAAATCCTCTTATAGGGCAAATTTCCCTTAATTCATGGACACACAAAGGAATCAAATTTATACACAACCTATACCAAGACTGCACCCTCAAAGACTTCCCAACACTCCAAAGAGAATTCAAACTCCCACCGCAAGACCAGTACAAGTATATGCAAATTAGCCACTGTCTCAAAAGAATCAATCCCACCATACAAACCATCCCTGCTCAAGCCTGGCATTACCTCTCATTAGCAAAACCACATTCAAAAGGAATCACCACATTCTACAACTTACTGCAACAAAAACGAGTATTTCATAAATCTCGCCCATTCCTACAATGGGAAAAAGATCTAGGCCAGTCTTTCTCCGATGCTGCATGGTTGAAAGCATCAGGAATTACCCAGAAAGCTACACGATGCTCTACACTAAGAGAATTATCTACAAAAATTACACTGAGATGGTATCTCACTCCTGATAAAATTTCTCATTTTAACCCACGGTTCTCAAACAAATGCTGGAGAATGTGTGGGGGGAAAGGCGGCATCTTTCACATATTATGGGATTGTCCAAAAATCCAAAAATTCTGGCAAGACATCTTCCTTATTATATCCTACATAGCTCAAATAAAAGTACCACCAAATCCAGGCTTGGCTCTTTTGTCCTTAGCAACAGACTCACTCCCTAGAGATTCTCAACACACAATTACTCATATTCTACTAGCAGCTAGACTTACCCTAACCAGAAACTGGAAAAATCCCTTACCCCCTTCCACGAACGAAGTAAGCCTCTTGACAGACACACATTACTCATATGAACTGATTTCGGCCACATCCGCAGAACAAACGAAGAGACTTTTCAAGCAATGGGCACCATGGTGCTACTGGTATTATGAGGATTCTAGTGGAAAAGTGGGAGGTAGGATAAGTTCCAATGGTAAATGAGCTAGACTTAAGGTTATTTATCTCCTAGAGGACTAATATCCTCAAGGCAACTATTATTGTTTCAATGACTATTCATCTCCTGGATGGCTTACAACCACCAGACAATGCACCTATACTAGACTAATATGTGCTACTTATCCGGCTTATCTGACTTATCTGTCAAAATACCATCAGTTGGGAGTAGGCTGTTGGGGAGCCACTCCACCGTTCACAGATAGTTCCCACTGGGGTGGACGAGGGGGGAGATGGACCCGAACAGCCTATAACTAACGTTGGAGAAATCTACTAACTGAATCCCACTGGTGATCGTTTCATGTTAATGTTTCATATTAATGTTATACTTCTGTCTGGAGACTCACAATCTCCATTCCTTGTCCTGCATAAGACCGAGTTACACTTCTTACTTGTATAATCATTACTGTATCTGTTAAATTCTCAATAAAATCTATTGAAAGAAAAAAAAAGTGGAAGCCCGTCCTTGATTTTTGAAAAGTACCTTTGACATGTACGTTATGGATGTTTGTATACATGGCACCAAGCTGGATGTGATATAGTACAATAGACAAGAAAGGTACTAGAGCTTTGTATCTGTTTGTATTTTTTTTTCTGTTGTCCTCAAAACACAATAAAAACTATTGAAATATAAAACTATCTTCCACAATCTCACCTTAGTAGCAGAGTTTGGTTGTTCTTCATCCAAGTCATGACAACCACTTTGAAGTACAGGTAAGCTTATATTCAGGCTTACCTGTAGGTCCCGGGAATATCTCCTAAACTAAATCCTCGTACACACGGGACGACGATCGTGTTCAACACGTCGTACTCACGACCGTTGTATGCAGAATCGATCATCTGTGGCCGTGCTTTCAACAGTTGAACATACGACGGTCGTTCGTGGGAGTTGTATGTGCAGACTAGAAAACTTGGTCGTGTCAACAAGCTCGCATACGACCGTTGAGTCGTGTGTAGAGCAGCTGTGTTCAACAAAGTTGTATTGTGCTAAACACGCATGCGCCAAGTCCACTTCAACTAACAGGAAAAGGAGCCCAAAAGGTGACGCTACTTCCTCATTATACCTCGTTCGCGTCATCACGTTCGGCCGGCCGCAAGTTGTATGTACGACCGTCGTGTGCATGTCAGTAGGCTACATACGACCGTCAACGTACGATTCAACACGGTCGTACGCATGATCGTCGTCCCGTGTGTACGAGCCATTACACTGTTTAGGAGATATTCCCTGTATCTGCATGAGCAGTGAAGAAACGGCCTGACTGGGCCATTTCTTCACTAAGTGTGCCGTAAATAATGGCTCCCGTGCGCATGTGCGGGAGTGACGTCAGCGTGGCTCCTGCCAATCCCAGCACTGGAGTCCGCTCTGTGATTGGTCGGAGCCCGGGATCCCGGAAGATGACGGAAACAGCATGTCGCCGGTCACAGTATTGCTCGGGGACCGCAGCTACAGCGTCTATCTAAGGTAAGCATTTCATAATGAGCTAGTATACAATGTATACTAGCTCATTATGCCTTTCTCTTGCAGGTGTTTTTTTTTTTTTTAATCGACTTGACAACCACTTTAAGCCTCCTACACTGTTGTTTCTGTTTAAGTTAATGACTGTGTTTCAACCTACATATGAAGAAGATAATAATTAGTACCTGGTTGGTATAATTGGTTAATCATACTCCTGACTCTAATCCTAAAAAATCCCTGACTTTGTGTGAGTGTACAAAGTGTGCAAGTGTGAGAACTGATGCTGGTTTGAAGCTAAGGGGTAGTCACACCAAATATTGATTTGATTTAGATTTGGATAAAATGGATACAAATAAGCAATTAAAATATATATTTTTGAAAGCATTCTTGCAGCATTTCATCACACCTGGCTAAAACGTTTGCACAGTACTGTGTGTGTATATATATATATATATATATATATGTATATATATATATATATATACACACACACATATCCACTTGGAGTTATGTCTCCCAAGCATGCACTAAATTATAACTCTGCTTTAAATGAGAAAAAATAAAAATAGCTTGCTTGTCAGCAAAATAATTTATTTAAACACATTTTCTCTATGTATAAGAGGTGACCTTTGTTCACTGAAACTTGAAAGAAAAAAAATACCTTAGTGTTTTACATTTTTAAAATCCTGTTTAATTAGAGTTTTTTTTTAATGAGCAGGATTTTTACTTTATTACTAAAGTTGCATTTCTTATGTATTGTTTTATGATTGCTTAGTAAATGGCAAGTGAAGGTACAACCAGTGTAGCTCTTGCCTCAGGAAAACAAGAACCCAGTACAGAAATGCTCTGTACATGCCAAGCAAAGACACAGCCAAGCCATTGTAGTTCATGCAGTTGGAACACAATCTCCAAGTACACAATTCTCTGCACATTCCAAATAAACACATAACCATTGTAGCTCATGCAGCAGGAGAACACAGGCCCAGTTCAGAAATTCTCTGTACATGCCAATTAAGACACAGCCATTTTAGCTCATGCAAGTGAAAGACAAGAGCCCAGTACACAAATACTCTGCACGTGCCAGGTAAAGACACAACTTTTGTAGCTCATGTCGTTGGAACACAAAGGCCTAGTACACAAATGTTCTGTGCATGCCAAGTGAAGACTCAACCATAGTAGCAGATGCATCCAGAACACAAGGGACCAGTACACAACATGTAACGTGTGTCTGGAATTAACAAGCGATAGATTGTCCTATCGAATAATAGTTGGATTAATATGATATTCTTTGATGTTTATCCCATGTTGGAGCAGTGTGAAGCAGTTATGGCTTGTTGGAAATATATCAAGAAGCCTGGTGGGAAGGATGTTATAAAGCAACATATAAGGTAGAATAAAGCAATCTAGGCTAGCATAGATGTATATGCTAAGAGGAGCCCTTTATTAGGGTAAAGAAATCCTCTAAAAAATTATAGAATGCTAAGATGTAAATGTCATGGCTGGAAAAATATCAGTATATATCACGGTATAAATTGATAGACTCTTCCAGGAGAAATCCCCATAGGATTTCCTGGTACTCTCTCTCTGTAAACCGGTTTCTGGAGTGTGGGCGTTCCAAGTGTTGGAAACTGCATTTAATATACGTGTTTTTTTTTTTTTTTTACATACTGTAATAAATATTGTAGGGTGTCATATTTGTTGGTATTTTGCAATATGAACTACTCGCCTTTTGCAACCATGTGCTATTAAGTATTTATGATATTTATGTAAATTTTTACAGAAATACTCAGTGCATCTACTTTAGCAGCAGACATTTCAGCCTCTGAAATACATTAAACAGAGTACACCCCACCTTTTTTCAATTTATTCCTGTGAAATACAGCATAAACTATGCTGGTTAAGCTATAAGAGAATTTAATTATAGGGTGGACCATTATTATTACTTTTATACAGTATGTTAGTTCAAACATAAATATTGGAATGATGTAAATTGTATTTCAAACTGGAACACACACCAAACTTCTGTGTATTTTAATAAGTGGTCAACGATTAATTGATTTTTTTGAACACGTTGTAAAAATAAATACTATATTGTTTTAATGAAAAGATAGTGTTGACATTGTAGCACCCGAAAAGTCCTTTCTTGAGAAAGAACTTTCTTTTACATTGCGGTTTGTATGGTAATCTTTGATGGGGTGCATGTATTAACTATAGGCTGGCTTACATACGTTTATTTTCTTGATAGTAGCTTATGCAAGGATACATTGCACAAATGCTCTGTAAATTGCAAGTGAAGAAAAATTAAGTACACAAATTAAGTGAAGTGAAGCAAAGTTAAGGCACGACCAAGCGAAAAAAAAAGCCATTGCAGCTTGTGCTGATGGAGCACAGGGCCTAGTTCACAAATGTTCTGTACATGCCAAGTGAAGACACAACCATTGTAAATGAGACACAAGGGTCCAGTACACATATTTTCTATAAATACCAAATCAAGGGGCAACCACTATTTTTTTTTTTTAATCAGAGTGTATTTATTAGAATTTTTGTTTTGTACAAATTAAAGACATACACCAACTGTCGGTGGCGCCTTCTCACTGTAACCGTATAGAGGTACTCTTGATGAAAGCAAGAATTGACCTTGCTGTAAAATCTGCTGCAGATATGCTGAAAAAGGCCCAGACAGCTGAGCTTTGGGAAGTGGGCTGGGAGATAACAGCTGCAGAATGTGATGGAATAGGATGGCTGCTCTCTACCCTTTCTTGATGTCGGCCCCCTTGGGGTTGTGCCTTCTCACCTTCATTTTCCTCCTCTGCTCTATCTGGCACCCAAGTCACATCAGTGACCTCATCATCATCATTATCATCATCTTCATCTCCTCCATCTTCATCATCATCATTACCACTGGAGATAACTTCGCAATACGCTGTGGCTGGGGGAATATGAATGCCAATTTGTCTACCAGTGTTCTCCCCTCTCTCTAGGCTCATGTTCCTGTCATCCTCAACCTCAGAACCAACATCTGAATCCAGTAATGGCTGGGCATCATCAAGGTGTGGCAAGCGACTGATGCTGTGGTCAAATAACTCAGCTGACTCCTCCTCCATGGCTGATGTTGGGGCTATGGCAGGAATAGATGTGGACAAGGAGGCAGGTTTATCCACTCTGGCAACTGCAGGGGACTGCACACTTGTCTCTGCTTGCCTAACAGAGGATGATGAGGAAGGTTTAGTAAGCCAGTCCACCACCTCCTCTGCATGCTGTGGCTGGATAGCATGGGCAAACTCACTAAACAGAGGAAATGATGCTCTGCCTGAGGACTGACCACCATGTCCACCTTTGCCTGTGGACACATTTGTTGCTGGCTCCCTTACAGTGCCAAGGGAAAGTCTGCCTCTCCTTCTTGTCCTCCCAGACATTATTGGGAGGGAGGGGGCAGTGCTTATTAGCACATGTTAAGAAGAAGTGGAAATCTGTATGTAGATGCACTTTAATCAATGTAAAGTGGTGTTTGGTGCACTTTAATTTGAGCGCTCACACTATACAGACGCACTCCACAAATACACTATAATATACTGCAATATTATGCTCCAAACGTAATGAGACGCACAAAACTATATATGGCGTTAAACTTGCAGTAACCTGAAAAAACTATATGGCGTTAAACTGGCAGTAATGCACACAGAAGTAAATGGCATTACACTGACAGTAACACACTTAGAACTATATGGCATTAAACTGGCAGCAACACACTTAGAACTATATGGCGTTAAACTGGCAGTAACGCATACAGAAGTAAATGGCGTGAAACTGGCAGTAATGCACTTAGAACTATATGGCGTTAAACTGGCAGTAACACACACAAAACTATAAAGGCGTTAAACTGGCAGTAACACACACAGAAGTAAATGGTGTTAAACTGGCAGTAACGCACACAGAAGTAAATGGCGTTAAACTTGCAGTAACGCAATCAAATAAATGGTGTTCAACCGTCACTAAACTAACGCTATCTGAACTGTCCCTACTCTAGCTATACACTAATGTAAAAATTACTGACATGGTCTCACTACACTGCACTGACACTAGCACAGCTGTCCCTACTCTAGCTATACACTAATGTAAAAACTACTGACACAGTCTCATTACACTGAAACTATCTGAGCTGTCCCTACTCTACATATACACTAATGTATGTATGAATGACATGGTCTCACTACACTACAGTGAAACTATCTGAGCTGTCCCTACTCTAGCTGCGCACTATGCAAAGCTGAATGGTGCTCCTCACTACACTCACACTATCCGTAGACTGTGCTATTTTGCTTCATTTGTCAGTGTAGAATATTAGTTTAGTGTCAGTTTAGCACACTAGCTAACTAATAGCACTCAAAAGAGCCCTGTTCTATCTCTCTCCAGCCAAAATCACACTGAAAATGGCTGCCGTTGAAAGAATACTTTTATACTGTGGGGCAGGAATAAGCCATGATTGGATAAAGTCATGATGACAGTGTGCAATCATGACAGTGCTCTGTGCCCTGATTGGCTAAAGCTTTCACTGTTTCAGCCAATCCGGGCTTGCAATGCATTGTTCAGTGCCGCATTGCATTTTGGTCAGTTCGGGGCCTAAAAAACAATCGAATGTCCCGTTTGTTCAGATGTTCACCGAACTTATGCTCGGGCTGAACCGTTAGCCCATCCCTACCCATCACAGCACAGATCCATAAAAAAATTAAGAACAAACTACAAATAGTGCATAGCAGGTTTCTAAATGAAAAAAGTCTAAGCAGCATTTCCGTATATGGTCAAATTTAAACATGGCATTGCATAGAACGTATATTTGCTTCTGATATTCAATACTCTTATTCAAATCTTGGAACTATTTAGATATTGTAGGGGATGAGACTTAAAACACATTTAATGACAATCATTCTTTGGGCGGTAAAGAGTACACTAGAAACCCCCAGGAGTTTATACTCATCCAAAAGAGAAGAATCAAAATGTCCTAAAATACATGTTAGTAGATCTGTAGTAAGAGAAAGACCTGTTACATTATTAATAATTTGGATAACTTCTTCTCAGTATCATTTAAACTTAGGACAGCACCATAGCAGGTGAATCAGATCTCCCTGCGGAAACAACCACTATAGCGTATGCAGTTGCAACAGAAGGGTATAGTACAGTATAAGGAAAGGAAACCATCAACCTTTAGGCTGCATTCTTACCTGAGTATTTCATGAATGCATCCGAAAAAAGAAAGCTTGCAAAAAACGAACGTTGTGCTTGCAGTGCCATTCATTGTCAATGGCACCCCAAACGTGGAGAGCAAACAGACATTTTTAGGTGTGTCAAATTGCACAGTTAAAAAGCAGACAGAGCTCAAAGCATAAAAAATACATAAGCTACTTTGGTGAAATGAATGGGCTGCCCTATGTGCATAGAGCATAAAATATGCAAAGAAATGCACTGCATGAAACTCTAGGTGTAAATCTAGCCTAAGGGATAGAATTTGCAGGTGCCTATACCATAGGGCATTGACAGTAATGATTACTGCTTTCAAACAGTACAAACACACATTATCTTAATCTTAACCACTTGCCGACCGCCCCATAGCAGATTTTCTGCTACACGGCACCCGAGCGGTGCAGGATCACGTGTATATATGTGATCCTGCACTTTATGGTATCTGGCGTGAATTCATGCCAGCGGCAGCTCGATCCTGCTGTGATCTTACACAGCGGGAGCTGATCGGCGGATCACGTGGACCCGATGTCTGTCGGCTCCCGCTGATTGTTCGGTACACTGACAGAATGGCTGCCTGCCTATGTAAACAAGACCGATTGCCTTATGTCAGTACAGAAGCCATGGATCCTGCGTTCCTGTAAAGCAGAAACACTGATCCATGCCTTCCACTAGTAAAAGCACCTCCCCCACTACACTGAAACATTAGCTAGGCACACAGTTAACCCTTTGATCACCCCTGATGTTAGCACCTTCCCTGCCAGTGTCAGTACAGTGACAGTGCATATTTTTAGCACTGATCACTGTAATAATGTCACTGGTCTCCAAAAAAGTGTCAGTTAGGTGTTCAATTAGTCCGCCGCAATATTGCAGTCACTGATCGCCGCCATTACTAGTAAAAAAAATAAATGCATAAAAATATCCCATAGTTTGTAGATGCTATACATTTTGCGCAAACAAATCAATATACGGTTATTGGGGGTTTTTTTTACCAAAAATATGTAGCAGAATACATATTGACCTAATCTTAGGAAATTAAATTTTTTACATTTTGTTATTGGATGTGTTCTAGAGCAGAAAGTAAAAAAATTTTGTTTTTTTTTCAAAATTGTCAGTCGTTTATAGCGCAAAAAATAAAAAAGAGAGATGATCGAATACTGCCAAAAAAAGCTCTATATGTGGGGAAAAAAGGACATACATTTTATTC
Source organism: Glandirana rugosa (assembly GCA_018402905.1). NCBI lineage: Eukaryota > Metazoa > Chordata > Amphibia > Anura > Ranidae > Glandirana > Glandirana rugosa. The sequence goes on from BLSH010249788.1 coordinate 1,404,117, forward strand.
GAGTACAGTGTTGCACAACCACACAATTCTCAGATAAAGTAACACAGTGCCGTATTGCAAAAAATGGCCTGGTCAGTAAGGGGAGTAAATAATCCAAAGGTCAAGTGGTTAAAAGACTATAAAGCAAGAGATTGCATTTTACATTTAGCTATATGACAAGCAAATATCGCTTATTGTACTAATTTAACTGTCACAGAGAAAAGTATGGTAAATTCTGAAGGTCATTTCTGAAACCAGGCTTAGGGTTAATATGATCTGAGCTGCATTCATACTGTGTATTCCCTAGGCCAACTGCAGTAAGACACTTTCTTGTCTTCTCAGACGATATATCCATACAAGATTCTGAGGCTGGAGGCTGAGAGACTGCATGAGATGAGTGTAGGTGTATTAAGTCGAGATGGATAGAATAGAAACACACTGTACACTATTCCTCCGACACAAATTAAAAAAACTATGCAGACAAAGCACTGATGAAGAACCAGCTGGATTACACTGGCAATCAGGGTGGCACTCCGGAAACTTTAGATTACTCTACTGATAGTCAGCAAAATTGTACGTGGGTTGATATGAGGCACCCTGGCAGCCCTGTCACCCTAGGTCCCTCTCTGTTTTGGCCATGCAGAAATCTGGCCCTGAGGGCTATTCAGAAATGTTTCCATTATGAAGAGAAATATGATTTAATTGGTATTACTGAATCTTGGCTTCATTCTTCACATGACTGGGCTATTATTATTCCTAGCTATGCTCTCTTTCCAAGAGACAGGGTAAAAAGAAAAGGTGCCAAACAATGACCACTGCCTACACCTATAACTGGCCTTTGCAGCAAGGAGCATTGGAGGGCAAAAAACAGCAAAAAAGGGGCCAAGGATAAATCCAAGGCAAATACCAAGCTCTACTTACCAGCCAGCCTGTGACCAACCAGATTAACCTGTATAACAGTATGCGTTTAAAAACAGGGATTTAGTTGCACAAATTTGCAAATGCACGCGTAAGCTACAGGCCCCGCCAAGGCACTCTGTGATCTGTAGTCCTATCTCTGACTTGTAAGAGACCCCACAGTGGAAGCACATGCATTTAATAAGATAGGTGAAGGCAGATGGTCTGGAGGGGGCCCCACCCCTCCTTAAAGGTGCAGAGGCACATTGAACACCCAGCAGGGTGACAGGGTATGTCTGTGTTTTTGAAGTGATCCCAAAGCAAATGTGAAAGAGGACCTAGTTGATGGAGAGGGTGATAATGCTGAAGCATTATGGGTGGAGCTGCATATGGATGTGCATACTTCAAAGGTAAATATTGGAGTTTGTTACTGAGATGATGACATCTCAGCTCTTTGCATACATAGAAAGAAGCCTCAACTAGATGCTTTGTTGGACCTGTTAATCTCAAACATTGCAGAGCTTATTGCTAAAGTTCATATAATTGTAGCCATTTGCTCCCTTGAGAGTGGCTGGTAGTAGTGGTTCACCTTAAAGCTGCCCTCAATCACACCATATTTCACACATCCGTAGACACTGACCAGGCCGACTCTTGTTTTTGTTCTTTTATTTAGGGGAAATAACTTGGATGGGGATAAGGGATGACTATGGGATGCCCAAAGAACTATAGTACACAAAGTCCATATACACTCCTGTATATGAGCACTTTCACTGCAGACCATCCCTCTGCAGACTGCTACTCCTACAGTTCTCTCTCCAGCACTGAACTTAGTTTCCAGCTTGAAAGGAAATTTATCAAGCTTTTCTGTTCCTTTCTCTTCACTCTCTTCACTGCGGCTAACACGTGGCGAGGCCTACTCTCAGCAAAACCTCTGAAACACCCATTACAGGCCAGGGATCACGGGCCCCTGAATGTGTAGCAAAAGTACTTGAGTGCTAGCCAGGCTTTTGATGGACTACAACTCCCAGCCCCTCCCTCTTTCAGGTCCCACCGACCTGCTTTTCCTCAGCGACTCTCCTTTCCCTGAATTGGCCCCCAAGGCTTCCACAGACTGTCCACTATTCCTCTCCCAGCCTGCTCCAGCACTTTCTCTTGCAGTTCCCAGGGACCGTCACTCATCCAAACCAGTAGATCACTTTAAAGTTTCTCACTGTGTTGCACCTCCACTGTTCTCCTGTTCTCTGTGCGACTCCAGGAATCACCACCACTCCTAGCTGCACCCGAACCTCCAGACCCAAAGGTCACCCTCCCCAGACTGGGGCGACCTCCCCGGTAGGGGCCTTCCCAGCGCCTCTTAAATCTCCAAACTTCCACCCGACACTTCTCCTCCCAGATTAGGCTGACTCAGAGTATTTAAGGAGACCTTCCCCCTGCCAATCCTGCTTGGGGATTGGTCAGGGCTCCCTAGAATACTCCAGATGGCTCCACCTACCTCCCAGCTCTTTCACCAGAAACCCACCTCCAGGTTTCTAGAAAGAAGTGCAAAGTTCTGGTGACCTCATCTGTCAAGTCCACTCAATCCTCCCTGATCCCCTCCCCCGGTCCAGATCAAAACATTCAGGCCTGCTCTTACACTTAGGCCTGACTAAATTATACCTCACCTAGCAAACCCTGCTAGAAAAACGCACCTACACTATGGGGGCGCTGCACTCAGCCCCCCTAAACATTAGCTGGTCCCCAGCTGAAAAATTTACAAAAATAACTCTTGGGCCCAAGAGCACGGGCATCCTCCCAGAATCATAAAATGGGAGGGGAAAAGGGAACAAACTTGAAAGGGGAAATACAAAACTTTAATGAATAAATAAGTATCAAGAATATATCATCTCCATTTTTGCAGTATGTACAATATACCATTTATCACAATTTCTATCTACAATCCTTGCATCTATTCACATGCAGCCTACTGTACATTTCCTGGGTCGGAGCACCTCCCCCTAAAGGGAAGCCCTCCACCCGCCTAGTTAGCAACAGTTGACATTTGACTTGACTCTTGACGGATATAGATGAACAGCCGTTCCATCAGTAATCCTAAGAGAAGGGAAACACAACTATCTAAAGAACTAACTGAACAAAATCTATCAGGTGGGGGTTTTGAGCCTCCTAATAGAACATAACCACTTCCACACAGTATATGACCTGCCTGCTCTGCTGGTGAGGGGTTAAAGACTCACAGCAGAACAGAAAAAGAAAAGCATTTTTGAGGAATTCTTTAAAGTACCTGGTGGGAGGAGTTCCTCCTAGGTTGCATTCTTCAAAGAAAAAAAATAAACGGCAAATTTCACCCAAGTGTCCTTCCAGTGGGCAAGTCCCTTCCACAGTTGCACATAGTGGCAGGCTTGTTTGACCTGCAGTTCAGGGGAAAGTGCATACTCGGCTGTTCTCCTGACAGTCCATGAAGTGTGCAGCATAGTCTGTACTACATCACAGTTCTACACATAATAATGAGGATCAGGCAATCTCACTGTACTGAAATAGAGTAGCTCCTTACAGGCTCATTGGGCTTCACAATCATCACACAATCCTTCTTTATAGTCCACCCAAAGCTACATTCCTTTTTCAATTCCAAAAATCTCTCCCAGGAGCTGCAGTCAGGACCCCACTAGGACTTGGGTATGTGAAGGCATCCCATGTAATTTTGTCTTCCCACTCCTCCCTTGAGTTCTCAATGATCTCCATGACATGGGGTGGGATGTAGGGGTAGTCCAGGCTCCACTCCAGAGTAGTTGGACCAACCGCTGATACCGGGAAAGTCTAGGCAATTTGACTTGGTTCCCTTTCCCAGGCCTAACTTGGTTCCCTTTCCCAGGCCTAACTTGAGTAGCAGGGGATCTCACTACCATCTGCCGATATGTGAGCGCTCTGGTCTGGGTGGTGGACGGCCTGTTCAAGAAAGTCTGATAGTAGAGGCTGGGGGTCCCTGCTGCAGATCTAGAGTTCTTGTCATGCGCCTGGTGGTGGAGTCTGGCTTATGCAGGGAGCAACCTCTTTTATGATCCTGATTACAGAACCCCTGGTAGTGCAGACTGGGAGTTCAAGAGTGCAGGAAGGCATGAGGGCTTGAATGAGTACTGGTGCAAGCGTGGAGGGTTCCTCCAGAGCTCATGCTTGGAAGATAGCGTAGTGGTACAATCCGGGTTGGCAACAGGCGGGCAGCATGGTACAGGTGGAGCAGACAAGAGAATGGTTGGGTGCAGGCAGAGTCGTCAACAGGCTGGCAGCGAGGTGCACAAGGATTAGACTGAAGAGTGGTCGTAGACAAGCCGGGGTCAGTGCAGGCAGAAAGCAAAGCAGGAAAAGGAGACAGGCTGGGGTCACAGGAAACTCAGATAAACACAATGCTGGGGACATGGGTAACGCTGTTGAACGGACAGCATCGGCTGCATGGTGCTGTCCAGTTTAAATAACATATCTAGGTGCCAAGACTGTCATCTATGACTGGCCTCATCTATGTTCTTACAATGCAGTTTTTGTTCTTTGTTTTATTCTTTTTTGCTCGGATTCCAGAATGTCTATTTTTCCTACAACATACCATGGACGAGAAGTGCAGCTGTCCCGGAAACCCACCCTTCTGGTTTGTTCCCTGGAATTGGTGAGACCCACTGATCCAATACATTGGAACGTACGAGTGCTTTTTCTGAGGCCCCCAGGAGTTCCCTGGTTGGACAGTGTGCAGACTTATTATGCCCCCCCCTTACCTCATGATGAGTATGGTTCCTATTATATCATGGAACATTAGAGGCTTTAATGATCCTCTAAAGAGAACTATGGTTTCCACTGCTCTAAGAAAGCACCTCCCCGCAATCTGTGCATTGCAGGAAACTCATTTGACCCCGGAGACCCTGTTGTGTATACATTTTTCCTAGGTGGGATGGTCGTATCACTCCACACATACCTCCTACTTAAAGGAGTGAGTGTTTTGATACATCGATCCCTTGATTTCCAACTTCTTGACAAAGTGATTGATGCAGAGGGAAGATATGTATTCTTACTGTGCAGGATTTACCAGTTGACATGTGTATTCGCTGCAATATATATTCCTCCTCCATTTATTGCAACAATATAAAGGACTTTGTTATCATACCAGCTGTGCAATCCTGATATCACACTAATTTTGCTAGGAGACTTTAACGGTATACTAGACCCAGCTCTTGACAAACACCCCCCCCCACATGCCGGCCCATATCGTACTAGGCCCACGTTGAGGAAATTCTTTGAAGAGGTAGGGTGAATAGACCCATGGCAGATGCTCAACCCACACCAAAAACAATTTTCGTGTTTTTCTAAAACACATTCCTCCCTTTCCAGAATCGATCTATGTCTATGCATGCACTCTATTTTTCATCTCATAGAAGACATACAATACCTGATCAGAGGTATATCCGACCACGCTCCACTCTTAATTCTCCTAAACCTTAAGCCAGCCACTACTTTGTCTAGAGCCCCCCTGGAAATGCAATGCTTTTTGGCTAAACCTTCTTCCCTTCTCATGACAAGATAATAAGGGAAATAGCAGATTACTGGAAGAGACACACCGATCACCATGACATGAGTGGAGCATGGGATGCCTTCAAAGCATTCTTAAGGGGCTTATTTGTGTCAGAGGTTAATACCATTAAGAGAAACTCTCACATTATGAGGGAACAGGCAGCCCAGCTGGTACAACGATTGGAGGCAGAGTATATCGCATCCTCCACGGAGGGTACTAGGGAAGCATGGATGGCTGCACAGGATGCAGTTGACTGCATAGACAAATCCAGGGCAGACAAAAAGTGATTTTTCAATAAGCTAGCTTTTTAAGAGAAGGGGGAGCAGACAGGGAAACCGTTGGCCAAAATAGTGCAATCACATCAGACATCCCCAACTATAGCGCTGCGTAAACTGTTGGCGCTATATAAATCCTGTATAATAACTATAGGGGCACTGAGCACTAGGACGGGACAAGTGGTGAATAACCCTACAGGTATTATGCAAGAACTAGTTGGGTTCTATTTGGAGCTCTACAATTCAAAACAGGGGTACTCTACCAAAAAATTACAAAACATTTTACAGTAGATTGAATTGCCCAGCCTGTCTGAGTCTCAGAGCCAACTATTGGAATCCCCTATCTCCATCGAGGAAATACAATTAACAGCTAGCTCCTTCCCCAGCTGTAAGGCCCCAGGGACTGACAGTATCCCAAATGAAGTCTACCAACAATACAGAGATATCTCGGAGACTCCTTGTATCCATGTCCCAGGCTAATATAGTCCTCATACTAAAACCAGGAAAGGACCCTCTAGACCAGGGCTCTTATAGACCCATCTCCCTTTTACAAACTGATATCAAAATCCTCGCCAAGGTGTTAGCTCTGAAACTCAACATGGTGATTTCGGACATTATCCATCTGGACCAGTCCGGATTTATCCCAGAGAGGTCCACTGCCATTAATTTACACAGATTATTCCTTAATATCCAATCCCGGGCTGACAACATAGGCGAGAGGGCCCTACTGTCGTTGGATGCACATAAGGCCTTTGATTGTATCGAATGGCCTTATTTATGGGCTACTATGCAAAAATTTGGATCGGGCCTATATTTTTATCTTGGATCCAGTTGCTGTACGGTTCTTCGGAGGCGGTGATCAGAGAGGCGGGACACATCTCCTTACCTTTTTCTCTACACAGGGGCACCAGGCAGGGTTGCCCCCTCCTGTTTGCCATCACCATAGAGCCGTTGACTGCCCTGATTTGATCTGACCCTTTGATTACTGGATTCAAATATGGCCCCTTACACAAAAAAACTTTTGTTATACACAGACGATACCATGCTGCTATTAGGAGACACACAAGAATCATTAACAGAAGCCATGTCGGTTATTGGTAGGTTTGGTAAATACTCAGGACTGGTCATTAACTGGACCAAATCCTCTATAATGCTGTTAGACTCGCCCTCCAACGATGGAAACCCAACTCTCCATGATATCCCAGTGACTGCTTCATTTAAATATCTGGGGGTATTTGTTACCCCACAACCACAAGACTACATCTCCCTCAATCTTTCCCCACTACTAGACCATATTAGGGACAAAACCAAGATCTGGGCCAAACTTCGGATGTCTTTAGTGGGTAGAGTAAACCTCACCAAAATGATTTTTATGCCCCAACTACTGTATGTATTACACAATACCCCCATCGTAGTCCCTCTAAAAAAATTTTGTGTCATCAATACTTTGTTTTGATCATTCTTATGGCTTCATAAACCACCTAGGATAAAATTAGAGCAGCTGCAGAAACCTAAGGAAGGTTTTATTACCTAGCAGCACAACTACAATATATCACCCGCAATGTGCCCAAAGATCACCCACGGGGGGGGGGGGTAATGAAGACCCAACTGCTGCACTTATGCAACATGTTACAGGGGCCAGTGAGGTGGCCACGGGTCTGGAAGCCTTGGCCCTTTTCAAGTCCAATAAACTATTCCCTACATACGTATTGATACAAAAAGTGTGGAACAAAGTGATACAATTACAAGACATTACTGGTTTCACTATCCATAGCCTCATATGGCATAATGGCTACTATGAAGAGCTACGGTCATTGACTTGTGCTTCCAGATGGAAATCATATAGAGTCGCCCACCGGGTACATATATTTTCAAATGGTAAACTCTGTTCCTTCAAGGAACTACAGGCTAGATTTGGAATACCCTGGGCCATTCACTTTTACTATTTACAACTGAGCCACGTGGTCAGAGCTCAATCGAGCATGACTGGGTGAACATAATCCATAGCCCCCATTTTCACTACATGTCTGGGGTTTCCCATTTCAAGGGATTTATCTCTAGTTCATATGCAATGCTTCTGAACATTTTCCTACAAGGCTTCCCCAATCAGGCAGTGCACAGCTGGGAGAGGGATGTAGGTACAATAGAAGAGGATCAGTGGGAAGAAGCGCTTCAAGCGATTCAGCAGTGTTCTCTTAGTGCAACTCAACGTCTGTCCCAACTATACATTGTAATGTGGGTACATTATACTCCAGCAAGGCTATTCAAGATGGAGGGCAAAAGAAATCCCAGACTGTACCAGATGTTTAAAAGAACATGGTGATCTCATCCATCTATTATGGCGCTGCCCAAAATTACACCTTTATTGGACTAAAGTCATTGACATCATTAATAAAGTATTCCAAGTTGAGGTCCCACTTGACCCTAAACCATATATTTTGGGAATCCTGGATGACGTATCTTTGGAAAATAATACAAGGCAGGCCATAGCCAGAGCTCTCTTTCAAGCTCATAAGCTTATCCTTAATGAGTGGAAGGCAACCGAGCCTCCCACTCTAAAGGAATGGATAAATCAGATGGGGGCCACACTCCGCCTGGAGAAATTCATCTTCCAGTGTAGAGGTCACCCAGGTAAATTTTATAAATTATGGGACCCATGGTTGACTACGCCAGGCCTATCACCAGTGGATCTAATATTGGATAGATTGCTATTGTAATGTATGTGATGGGACAAAAAGGGAGCAACATTGGTCGGTATTCACTCTCAGGAGGTTATCCCATAGTAAGACCAAGTTGGTTTGGGAGGGGAACGGGATACTGATTGTTTTATACACTCTGTGATAATGTTGTACTTGTTCATGTAACTGTGAAAAGAGGGTTGCATTTCATCTGGAATCTGTATTGGATGTGTATTTTCTATGTCTATCTCAATAAAATCCATTTTAGAGAAAAAATAAAAGTAATAGCGGCGATCAGAGACTTATAGCAGGACTGCAACATTGTGGCAGACAAATCTGACACTGACACTTTGACACTTTTTTTGGGACCAGTGACACCAATAAAATGATCAGTGCTAAAAAATATGCACTGTCACTATACTAATAACACTGTCAGGGAAGGGGCGATCAAAGGGTTAAATGTGTCCCTAGGGAGTGCTTGCTAACTGTGGGGGATGCTTTAACTGTGGGAAGACAGAGATCTGTGTTCATACTTAGCAGAAACAGAGGATCTCTGTCTTCCTTACTAACAGAACGGCGATCTGCCTTGTTTACATAAGCAGACCGCCGTTGTGCCTTTTCTGGATCTGCTGATTGGCTGCCACTGTGTCAAATCACAGCGGTAGCAGGTCACCGCAGACCCTGAAGTGACCTGTATGTGATTCTGCGCAGAGGAGCCACCGCCCTGCAGTATATGTAAGTGGAGCAGTCAGCAAGAAGTTAAAAAGGGATCAAAGTATTCATCAAATAACTGCAGACCCGTTAGTTTCATTTTAATACTTGGGAAGATACTGGAGAATCTAATAAAAGACCACATAAAAGAGTTTTTGTTAAAAAACAATATTTTAAACAATAGACAGCATAGATTTGTGAAAGACAGAAGTTGCCAAGTACATCTCATTTCTTTTTATGAGGAAGTAAGCATAAATTCAACTCTAGTGTTGAGCGAACCCGGACTGTAACGTTCGGGTCCGTACCGAACTTTCGGGTGTCCGTGGCACGGACCCGGACCCGGACATTTCAAAAATCGTTCGGGTTCGACGTGACCGGTTAGTGTCGGTACGGTAATCATCCGTACCGACACTACCGAAGATTCCCGTTTGGTCACTTTGCGAACAACTAACCGACGGGACGTCGAAGAGTTGTGCACCTTATTTTATCGTCTTGGGGCCTGGCTTGGGCTTGCTAAAAACTTTACAGGCCCAGGCCCAGGCACGGTGCCTGTGGGCTTTCAAGCCATGCCTGGGCTTGCAATGTCAGGCCCAAGCGAGTTGTGATCTCAACTTAAATACGAATGAAGGAGTATTTTTCTTTACTCTACATGAACCGTTGAAGACAGAAAGTGTTTAGATACGACAGATAACAAATTTTATAACAAAAAATTGTTTTTGAGAAAATACACCAGAAAATAATCTAAGAGGTCATAGAAGGGTTCATAATTTTACTTTGATTGCCCAGACGTCAATAAACTACTTATGAAACTAGGGAAAAATTGAAGAACGACTGACGAGGTGAATGTATATGACGTCCCGCCACCGAGGAGACGC
>BLSH010249788.1:1418362-1438825 GCA_018402905.1 Glandirana rugosa
TGTATAAGAGACAGCCACATCCACCCCCCTTCCTGTTATTTTACTTGATTTTAATTTATTTTCCCTATCCCCATTTATTTGTAGGGCACTTGCCCTAGTTTGAAGATGATTTTAGAACAGTTATATGGCTTCTACCGTTAATTAATACTTTTCAGACACAGTTTGAAGATGATCCACATTCACCTCCATTTTTGCTTTTTTTATGTTTTTATTTTTTTAAAAATATTTACAGTTATTTCCCTGTCCCCATTTTTTTGTAGGGCACTTGCCCTACCCTTACCCCCATTTTACTTCCTTTTGCAGCCCTCTGGGGCTTTCCAGGACTTTCCTACAGCCATTTTTGTGCCTAAAAGTTCGGGTCCCCATTGATTTCAATGGGGTTCGTTGTCCGTGCGAGCGTTCGGGTTCCGTCCGGACCCGGACCCGGACTTTGTCACGAAGTTCGGACGGACCAGCAGAACCCGAACTTCCAGGTGTTCGCTCAACTCTATTCAACTCAACTCAAAGGAGTGGCTGTGGGTATAGTATAATTGGTGTGTTTACACAAGAACAATGAGGCTCCATTCACATCTGTGCGTTTCTGCACAGAAAACATGCACATGTTTGGAAATGTGCTGAAAGTGTGCATGACACTTGCAGCACAATTAAATGTTAATGGCTTCCCAAGAGCTGGTAGCAGGCACACATCTGCAATTGCAACAAACAAGCTGCAAGCTGCTACGCTCTACTCTTAAAAGAGTTCTGAAGCTTCTTTGGAGTGTTTATTGTGCATAGGGCAGCCCATTCAATGGAATTAACTGCCCTATGCATGATGAGCAAAAACTATTCAAAACACAAAAAAAAAGTGCGCAAATGTGAGTTCCCGCTATGTGAAGATGTGAACGAGGCCTGACAGCTGAGCGTCTCCATCCACTTCCTCCTATGTGCTTGTATAGATGACCATGCAATCTGATTGTACAATCTCTATACAATTTCGTTTGGACTTACCAGAACTATGGAATAGGAGGACCTGAATAATCAATTCAATTTGTATCAGATCAGACAGGCCCTTGCACTACATAGCTGATGGTAGATCTTAACCACTTTCCCACTGGGCGCTTAAATCCCCTTCCTAACCAGACCAATTTTCAGCTTTCGGTGCTCTCACATTTTGAATAACAATTACTCAGTCATGCAACACTGCACCCTTATGAAACTTTTGTCCTTTTTTTCCCGCACAAATAGAGCTTTCTTTTGGTGGTATTTGATCACCTCTGGGTTTTTATTTTTTTGCGCTATAAATGAAAAATTTTGTAAAAAAAATGCATTTTTCTTTGTTTGTGTTATAAAATTTTGCAAATTAGTAATTTTACTTCATACATTTTGACCAAAATTTATACTGCTACATATCTTTGGTAAAAATAACCCAAATTGGTGTGAATTATTTGGTATTTGTGAAAGTTATAGAGCCTAAAGCTATGGTGGCAATCATTGAAAATTGATCACACCAGATCACACCTGATGTACTGACGGCATTTCTTGAGACCCTAAGGCCCCTTTCACACGGGCGGATCGTTCGGGTCCGCCTGTCAGTTTCTCAAGCGGACCCGAATGGACGCTCCATTGCTCTCTATGGAGCAACAGATGTCAGCGGTGACATGTCCGCTGACACCCTATCCGCTCCGATCCGCCAAAAACAGACAGATGGAAGCCCTATTTTCCATCCGTCTGGTGGATCGGATCGGATGAACAGGGACAGACAGTCCATGTTCATCCGATTCTCCATAGAGGAGAATGGAGCTGTGACAGGTCAGTCTCTGCACCGAGTGCAGAGACTGTTCTGTCATCCGCCGGCTCAGCGGGGATCAACGGATGGATCCCCGCTGAGCAGCGGAGCCCATCAAAATGGGCTCCGCTAGTGTAAAAGAGCCCTAACAAGCCAGGAAAGTACAAATACCCCCTAAATGACCCCTTTTTAGAAAGTAGACATTCCAAGGTATTTAGTAAGAGGCATGGTGAATTTTTTGCAGTTGTATTTTTTCCCCACAATTCTTTGCAAAATGAAGATTTTTTTTTATTTTCTTCACAAAATTGTCATATTAACTGGTTATTTCTCTCACGCAGCATATGCATACCACAAATTACACCCCAAAACACATTCTGCTACTCCTCCTGAGTATGGCGATACCACATGTGTGAGACTTTTCCACAGCCTGGCCACATACATGCAGGGAGCACCATCAGGTGTTCTAAGGGCATACATTTCAAATCTAATTTGACTACCTATTACACTTTTTTGAGGCACTGAAGGGCACTGTAGTGGCACTGATGGGCACTGTAGTGGCACTGATGGGCACTGTAGTGGCATGGATGTGGCACAGATGAGAACTGATGTGCCACAGATGTAGCAAGGATTTGGCACGGATAAGAACTGATGTGACATGGATGTGGCACGGATGAGCACTGATGTGACATGCATGTGGCACAGATGAGCATGGATGTGGCACGGATGAGCACTAATGTGGCACGGATGAGCACTGATGTGGCATGGATGAGAACTGATGTGGCATGGATGTAGCACGGATGAGCACTGATGTGGCATGGATGTGGCACGGATGAGCACTGATGTGGCACAGATGAGCACAGATGTGGCATGGATGAGCACTAATGTGGCATGGATGAGCACTGATGTGGCACGGATGAGCACTGATGTGGCATGGATGAGAACTGATGTGGTATGAATGTGGCACGGATGAGTACTGATGTGGCATGGATGATCACTTATGTGGCATGGATGATCACTGATGTGGCATGGATGATCACTGATGTGGCATGGATGATCACTGATGTGGCACGGATGATCACTGATATGGCACGGATGATCACTAATGTGGCACGGATGATCACTGATGTGGCATGGGTGAGTCATGGATGAAGCACAGATGGAGCATGGATGGATGGATGAGCCATGGATGGAGCACACATGGAGCGAGCACGGATGGATGGATGAGCCATGGATAGAGCATGCATGGATGGATGGATGAGCCATGGATGGAGCACACATGGAGCGAGCACGGATGGATGAATGAGCCATGGATAGAGCACGCATGGAGCATGGATGGATGGATGAGCCATGAATGGAGCACACGCATGGAGCATGGATGGATGGAGGAGCCATGGATGAAGCAAGGATGGAGCATGCATGGAGCACAGATGGGGCACGCATAGAGCATGGATGGAGCATAGACGGAGCACGCATAGAGCATGGATGGAGCATGGATGGATGGATGAGCCAAGGCTGGGCACAGATCAGCTCTTCCACCACTTCAACCACCACAGCTCAACCACTTCAATACCAGGCACTTAGAACACTTCCAGCCCAGACCAATTTTCAGCTTTCAGTACTGCTGCGCTTTGAATGAGAATTGCGTGGACATGCGACACTGCACCCAAACAAAATTTTTATCATTTTGTTCCCACAAATAGAGCTTTATTTTGGTGGTATTTGATCACCCCTGCGGTTTTTATTTTTTTGCGCCACAAATAAAAAAAGACTGAAAATTTTGGAAAAAAAATGTTTTTTCTTTGTTTCTATCACAAAACTTTGTATAAGTACATTTTCTCCATCACTGACGGGCACTGATGGGGCTACACTGACAGGTACTGATGAGGCAGTACAGACTGGCACTGATGAGGTGGCACTGATAAAGTTGCACTGATGATGGGGCACATACATGCAGCGCTGATGGGCACTGATAGGTGGCACTGATAAACAACACTGACAGGCACTGATAGGTGGTACTGATATGCAGCACTGATGGGCACTCATAGGCGGCACTGATAGGTGGCACTGCTGGGCACTGATAGGCAGTGGTACATGGCACTGCTGGGCACTGGTGCATATAACCCTGTTAGGAATGGCACTGGCAGGCATCGTATATGGGCACAGTGCCATCCCTACAGTGCATTGTATTGCCCTTACCTGGTGGTCTAGTGTTGGCTCCCTGGTGGTCCTGGGCGGCCTCCATATTGTCTCCCTGGTGGTCCTGGGCAGCCTCGTCATGGTGTCCCTGGGGGGGGGCTCCCTGGTGGTCCTGATCGGCTCCCTGGTGGTCCAGTGAGGTGATCCTGAGGGGGGCTGCACTGATTAATGTTCAGCACAGCCCCCCCATCAGGAGAGCAGCCGATCAGCTCTCCACTGCTCAGGTCTTCAGACCTGAGCAGAGGAAAAGCCCATAAATGGCTCTTCCTATTTACACTGTGATCAGCCGTGATTGGTCACGGCTGATCACATGGTAAAAGGTTTCTGATGGAAGCCTTTTACCTGGGTCGGTAATGCGGTGGGTCAGACTGACCCACGGCACCACCGATTGCTGCGATGCGCGCCTTCACGGGCGCGCGATCGCAGGTTATCCTGATCACATCAATAGACGTCCAGTCAGGATAACGAACACCCCGCCCGGCCGTCATTTGTCAATAGGCCGGGCGGGAAGTGGTTAATATTACTATTGGACAACTATGTGGCAAATGAGGTTTAATTTTGATAAATGTAAAGTTATGCTCTTAGGGGCTAAAAACATGCATGCATCATACATACTAGGGGAGTCAATGTTCAGGAAGGATCTGGGTGTTCTTGTAGATCATAGATTTAATACTAGCATGCAATGTCAAGCTGCAGTTTCTAAAGCTAGCAAAATAAAAGAAGTATTGACTCCAGAGTGAGAGACAGTATTGTGTCACTGTAAAAATTATTAGTAAGACCTCACCTGTAATAAGCAGTTCAGTTTTGGGCACCAGTTCTTAAAAAGGATATCAGGGAACTGGAGAAAGTGCAGAGAAAGGCAACCAAACTAATATGAGGTATGGAGGAGCTCAGCTACGAGGAAAGAGTGGCTGAACTGAATTTATTTTCTCTTGAGAAGAGGTAATTAGGGGGGATATGATCAACATGTATAAATACATAAGGCATCCATATAATAAACTTGGGGTAGGGTTATTTATTTTCATGTCTTTACTGAGGACAAGGGGGGACCTCTTTATGTCCAGAGGAAAAGAGAATTAGGCTGGGTTCACATATGTGCGGCCACGATTCCCAGCATGAGGTCCGGTGCGTTCCTGTTCAGGTGCGAATCAGATATGAATTATTGCCTGAATTCGCACCTGAAGCGAACCCAAACATGCACAGGGCCCTTTTGGAATGCGGACTGCGGTCACCCTGGACATGTGTGAACCGGCTCCATTGAGAGTCGGTCACACGAATTAGATGCGGGGAAACCTGTATCCAATTCAAACATATGTGAACCTGGCCTTCACATAGGGAAAGGCTTCTTCACAATAAGAGCTGTGAAAATGCGGAATAAACTCCCTCAAGAACTAGTTCTGGCCAGCTAAGTAGATTGTCTAAAAAAATTACCTGGATGCATTCCTAAAAGCAAAAAATATAACTGAACATTAACATTTATATATATAAGTAATAACACCAGTTGTTCCAGGGAATATCCGATACCCTCCTGGAGCCAGGGTCAGAGAGGAGTTTTTTTAACCTGCTGGAGCAAATTGGATCCTGCTTTAGGCTAGGTTCACACAGCTGCGAACTGTACTGCGAATAGATTGCGTTGCGATAGATTAAATTCGCAAGTCATCTCCAATAACATAGTGTTCTACCAGTGCAGTTCACACTGATGCGTTGCGAATCTAATCCGTGAAGAAAAAGGGTCCTGTGCGAGTTTGATCCGTGTGCGATGCTGTGCGTTGCGAATTCAGCTCCATAGACTACAATAGAACATGGATTGAAAACGCAATCTCCCATTCACATCACTGCGATAGCTTCTCCCTCCAACTCCAGCTACAGCTTTGCAGTAGATTCGCACCAACACATGTAGAAATCGCACTTGTGTCTGAACTGAAAAAACTTGCATCGCAATCGTATTCAATTCGCAGAAAATTTGCACCGCAGCAGTGTGAACCTAGCCTTAATGTTTTTTTTTTTTTCTTGCCTTCCTCTGGATCAACTGTGAGTATAGAATTGTATATATGGAGGTTTTCTATTTGTTTGTTTTTTTGCTATTTGAACTGGATTTACTTGTGTCTTTTTTCAACCTGGCTAATTTTGTAGCTATGTATCTATGTAGCCAACTTTAGAAATGTCACTGTACCACATTTTGCTACTGTTAAGGGAAACTATAATGGTTTTGTGTCAATTTGGTTACTTTTTTATTTGTTAGGTTTTAAGTTTTTAAACTAAAGAAAAGTGTAAAAATTACACAAAAAATCCTGCACTCCTCTGTACTATTTAAAGCGGAGTTCCACCCAAAAGTGGAACTTCCACTCATTTGTCTCCTCCCCCCTCCGGTGCCACATATGGTACCTTTCAGGGGGGAGGGGGAACGGGGTACCTGTTTTGACAGGTATCCTGCCCCCACTTCCGGGAGACGAGGCTGCGGCAAACAACGTCACCAGCTCGCCCCCCTCCTCCTTCCTCCGCTGCCGGGCCAGTAGCAGAGCGCAGTGGTACCTCACGCATGTGCAGTAGGGACCCGGCCGTGAAGCCGCAATGCTTCACTGCCAGGTTCCTTTACTGGCAATAGTGGCGGCAGCACCCTACATCTGATGGAAACATCAGCTGCGGTGCCGACATCGCTGGACTCCAGGACATGTAAGCGAGCTATTATTAAGTCAGCAGCTAAAGTATGTGTAGCTGCTGGCTTTTAAATTTTTGAGTTGTGGGCTGACCTCCTCTTTAATGACAATTAGTCCATGGATAAACACACTGAGAGTCTGTGGTATTATAGCAATAGTAGATGAATGATAGAGGGGTGGATGAAGGACAAATGGATGGTGGATGAATGAGTGGTGGATGGATGGAATGTAGTTTACCTCTGAAACTCCTGTAAGTTTTGGGCAGGATCACCTTATAAGCAAGAAATAGCAAAAAGCAGGGAGCTGAATTTAATACCAAGCATATTGAAAGCAGCACACTTAGATGTCAAAAATCCCCAATCCACCAGTGTGTTACTATCCAATAAGCTTTCAGTAAAGGTGCGTTTTGCTTGATATCAACCTCAGTGCTCTGCTTTTTGCTGTTTCCTACGTTTTTAAACTGTTTTTATAAGTGTTCCATGTTACCATTATATAAAATGTATTACCCAAGACAAAAGAATTCTTAAACATTCTGGGTGACATATCTTCTAGTTATGCGTAAATTTGTCTTCTCTTCAGTAATACATTTTTCTTTGACCTTTGCGAACTGTTGCACTTGGCTGCCTAGGAATGCAAACCTGTTTCAGAGACTTTGTTGAAGGTAACACAGCCTGATTTGTGACTAATTATGTCAGAGAGAGAGGCCAAATCACTGCTAACTAGTGGCAGCCCGTCCATAGAGGGCGCATGGGCGCCACCCCCCCATCCATGTGTCTTGCCCCCTGATCTACATACAGGGATGCTGAACCATGGATTCCAATGGGGGGGGGGGGTGTATTTTTTTTGAAGCATGTGATTAGAGCCTGAGGCTCTAATCGGCTTCAAAAAAAGGTGGGCTCAGGGCATAGAGCACTGCGCTCCGTGCCCACCCAGTTGTGTGACTACAGCGAATGAATATTCTCTATTCTCACACTAATCCTCCTCCCGGCCAAACAGGAAGCGGGTTTTGAGACGTGTTTCTCAATTGGCCAAAACGCCAGGCGATCTTATGGGACGCCTAGGAGGTTGGAGGAGGAGGAGAGAGGATGACCGGAGGAGAAGACCAGCCGCCACTGAATTGGCTCACCCACAGTGGCGCTCCCCGGCTTGGACAAGGTAGGGGAGGGGAGATTGGAATGAGGAGATAAGGAGGCTGTCCGTCTCGCATGGGGGGGGTGCATTCCCTGCATTCATTTCCCCAGGGAGGGGGGGTGGACCGACTCATCTCCCGGCGGAGGGGTTGTGCCCCCCCCTGAATTATCGAGCACTGCTGCTAACTCTTTCACTTTTGCATACATTTCAGCCTTTCACACCTGACCTTCTTGTTTCTCTAACGTTGGTCCCTGATCCACCTACCATAATTGTCCTGTTGTTTGCAACATACTCTGCTGCCGCAGGGCTACCTGTTGCACCATCCAGGGAAGCTGGGGGCTGCAGGTGCAAGAGAGGTTGACCTTGTTATCTTGAACTCCAGTCAGATGCATCATTAATAGTTAACTAATAAAGAACTAAAATATATGTAAAAACAATATAAATTATTTTTTAGCAAGACTGCAACCATTCTGTGACATGCATCTTCCATACTTACTTAGAGTGGGGCCATTGTCAGCAAAAACACACATGAAAAGGTATGCCATTCCTAATAATGTGCGCATTTGAGAACCTGGGTTTCTGCTCAAATTATATGCATACACAGAGATTTGCAGGACTAAAAAACAAAATAGCTATGTGGGTAGGGTGTGTCTACACGTCTGTAGTGGGAAATTTTGATATTTCACCGAACTGTCACTTAAAGTTCATCTCTGATTTATCATCTGATCTGATCAGAGTTTCAGTGGGTTTATTCATCGCTATTGTTCACATGTAGTACGTGTCTTTTATTTATCAGTTGATATCTGTTGAGGTCAGCATTTGCCTTAATTCATCCATCTTTCATGCCACCTTTAATTCCACTTCCTGTGTCTGCAATGAACAGTAGAAGCAGCTGTGTTCTGTTCAGGAAGCAGTGCTTCTACAATCACATTCCAGACATGACCACGCTCTCAGGAATATCACTGTTGTGGTAGTGCTTCTGGTTTTAATTTGATACACCGAAACAGCAATGCTTATGTTTCTGGGGAAAAACACCCCATCAACAAATCTGGTCATAAATTCTAAAGAAAATAAACTGTGATGCAGATCGGGGTGATACTACTATGTCAATACCTTTGTACTTGAAAAAATGACACAAAAGCAGGAAATGCTGGCAGAAGAAGTATGCTTGATTTTAAATTATACATAGGGATAGAAGAGTATACCGGCATCACACTCGGCACTGTAATTTTACATGTATATATCATTAACATAGGCGTGCACAGGGGGTGTGCCAGGTGTGCATCCTAATCCTTACGTGCAGTGCCAATTCCTTCTACTGCCCCCCTTGCAGTGCTGCTGGCTTCCCTCCTCTGCCCTCTCCCCAGCTGCTGCGGGGGATGTTTTAGGATGTATAGTGGGGGAGAGGCTAGTAAATATATAATTTACCAGTGACTTCCTTTTACTAAATGAACATACTCACTCTGTTTATTCATAACTGAAGCATAATAAATTGTTTAGTATGCTTCAGTTTGTGAATGCACAGGAAGCCGCTGAGCACAGAGCACATTCCATTCATTCACTGTCCCATGCACAACGCCAGGACAAGGTCATCCAATGCCCAGGGCAAAGATACCAAACTGCACACCCTCCTTCCCTTAGGGCAGTGGTTCTCAACCCTTGTCCTCGGGACCCACTAACAGGCCAGGTTTGCAAGATAACTGAAATACATCACAGGTGATATCATTTGCTGCTCAGTGATTGCAGTATTCTAGTCTGCATCTCCCCAAGGTAATACTTAAAATCTGGCCTGTTAGTGGGTCCTGAGGACAGTAGTTGAGAACCACTGCCTTAGGGTTAGCAGTGATGTCACTGTCACTCCTCCTGTCAGCCCTGTAACAGAAGCATCTGGCACAGGGTGCCCCATCCCTGCAATAAACCATTGTGCCCAGGGCAACCGTCCCTCCTCCCCACCCCTTGTCTCGGCCCTGCCCGTGCAGCTGAGACTGCAGCGAAAGGTATGTGTGTTTGAGCTTTGGGGTGCACACCGTAATGCGATAGGCTACGCACACCTATGATCATTAAAATAATGTGTGCCAACCTAAATACACAATTCAAAATGCCAGGAATAATGGACAGTATGTAGGTTAAATTGTGGTAGAAAATGATTTTTACTGCCTTTTCTTCACAGCATGACATGTAATATATGCTGTTAAATTGTTCTGTAATTCTGAGAATGATTTAAAATGAATATAATATGCGCAGAATTATTGTGACATCCTACAATGGCTATAACAGCCATATCAGCTTTTTTATCACCTGAGCATGTGGCTCATCTATTAAACACAAATTATTATTTTAGCCCACATTTTTCAAGCCTCCCTTCCATCCTCCTCTATATTTCATAAAGCAAACCTGTAATTTGCCTATACAGTTCAAAACAACAGTTTTTCTTTAACCTCTTGCTGACCGCATAACATTCTTATATGGCGGCAGAGCGGATCTCCTGCACCTAGTACGTGATCCGGTACTTCTGGGTAGGGGTCGCGTGTGTGCCACTGACATTGCGGCTGTGCTGTGATTAGGCACAGCACAAACCGATCAGTGGGTGCCAGCCAATGGATGCCACCAGCACCTGCTGATTGGCGAGGAGAGAAGCTGGACATATGTAAATAATTCAGAACTCTGTCCTGACACAGGGAAGTGATGGATTTTCTTTCCCTGCAAAGCACTGACTAGGCACACATTTAACCCTTTGATTACTCTAGATTTTACCCCTTCCCTGCCAGTGTCATTAGTACACTGACGGTGCATATTTTAACACTGATTACTGGTTCCCACGAAGTGTCAAAAGTGTCAGTTAGTGTCAAAATGTACATCGCAATATTGTAGTCCCGCTATAAGTCGTTGATCACTGCCATTACTAGTATAAAAAATAAATAAATAAATGTTCCAGTATATATTCCATAGCTGGTAGACACTATAACTTTTGCGCAAACCAATAAATATACGCTTATTGGGATTTATTTTACCAAAAATATGTAGCAGAATACATATTGGCCTAACTTTATAAAGAAATTTGATTTTTTTTACATTTTTTATTGGATATGTTTTATAAGAGAAAGTAAAAAAATATTGTGTTTTTTTTCAACATTTTTTTGTTAATAGTGCAAAAAAAAAAAAATGCAATGATCAAACACCACCAAAAGAAAGCTCTATTTGTGGGAAAAAAGGAAATAAAATGTATTTGGGTACAGAGTCGCATGACCGCGCAATTGTCAGTTAACGTAATGCAGTGCTGTATCGCAAAAATGGCCTGGTCATGAAGGAAGGTAAATCTTCCGGAGATCAAGTGGTAGAACATCCTCACCTTTTTTTCACGTCCCCTCTCTCTGTTCAGTTGTCGAGAGCAATGAACAATGTCTAGTATGGAGGAGCACAGTGCAGAGTGTCCTGGGACCTATGCAGATCCTTAATTTCTTTGCTCCTGGTAGCTGAACAGAAGGGCAATTGAGCAAAAGTATAGTGACACTATGCTGCTGAGGGGGGCGGGGGCTGATAAAATGAATTTACTACTTTGACACATGCCCTTCCATTATCTTAGTCCACAATCCGGGTAAGTTTAGTCAAAGTTTCACCTACCAATGCTTGATGTGCAATAGCTTTTAAAGGAACTCACAGCAATATGATATCAAAAGGCAAGGCATAGTATATCTAGTCACTTTTAATGCACTATCCTGAGTATGGAGGCACTTGATAGTCCATGATATATGACTTCTTCTAACCAGTGTGGGAGCTTGCTTAGGGTCTGTAAAGCATTCAATCGGCTTCTCTATCCATAAAAGTCAATGGGAATGCTCAAACAGCTTGAGTTAGTTCAATGTAGAAGGAGGTCAAATGCACGTCAGAAGGAGGTTAGCGGTATCTCTCAATGAACTGTGAATGATCTAAGAAGCCTTTCAATGTGATCTCAAATGCAAGCTCCATTCCCTTATCAAAATAATAAACGTTGTGCAGTGCTAATAATAAATAACATTCATATTATAATAATAAAAAAAAAACTAGCAACTTCTAAAATATATGAATGTGCAACAATATATGACAAAATTAATTTTAAATAATTATCATAAACATCTAATACTTGTACAACATCTTAATTATAAGCACAAATGATAACTCACCATGTGGACTCTTCTTTTAATACACATTGTGCAAAATAAAAACAGTGTGTATCACCTCCAATCAGTGCTCCTCAACTATAGACCTCTTAATTATAAGCGCTTGATAATAATCACGTTGGTAATACCATACATAATAAGATGTTCCACTAATTGAAATCTGACAATCTAATTCTTGTTATAATTGATAAAGTCCTACTTTGGGACGTAACACGTGAGGGCAGAGCCACACCACCCTGACATCATCACATTCATTCTAAGCTGTTATTCTGCTTTCAGGGTGAAACTACTGGCCTACAAGATTCTCTGATCGGTATTGTACATGCCTTGCTCATTGCTACATACATATTTGGATGCTTTTATTATGCATGTTATGTGAGTATACTTGTGGCTTTTTGGAAGCAATACATTTCTTTATAAAGAGAGCACTGCATTCTGCTTTGTTCTGATGAGGGAATATGTGGAGAAAGCCACGAAATAAGAAGTTGATTGCCAGATTTTGATTGGTGGAGCATCTTATCTTGTATTGCTTATGTTATTGTTATCAAGCGCTTATAGACCTTCTATAATTAACCCGTTCCTTACCGGCATATAATTAAAATACGTCGGCAAGGTGCACTCCCCATCCTGGGTGGAAGTCATATGACGTCCTCCAGTTTTCGCCGCTCTGCGGGCCCCCAGGGGCCCGCATCGCGGCCATCGGGGATCAGGCGTGTCCCTCGAGACTCCAGCCTTCCATGATCGGGGTAAAGAGCCAATGACATTGGCTCTTTACCATGTGACCGGCTGTGTCCTATCACAGCCGGTCACTTCCGACAATAAGAAAGCTGCGCCGTGCACGCTGCTCATGCGCGCCCCCGGGGGCACGCAGCACGGCGATCAGGGTTGGGGCTTGTCCCTCGGACAAAGCCCAACCCCGATCAGGGCAATGAGCCAATGAAATTGGCTCTTTACCACGTGACCGGCTGTGCCCAATCACAGCCGGTCACAGAATGACAACAAACCGCGGTAATGAGCTGTTACCGGGTTCTTCTCTTCACACACTGATCGCGTGTGAGAAGGAGATAGTGGTAACAGCTCATTACCGCTTACTGTGGGTACCAATCACACTGATTGCCCCCAGTAGTAAAGAGTACCTGTCACCACCACATCAAAGTACCTGTCATAGCCCATCAGAGTACCTGTCACAGCACATCAGAGTACCTGTCACCTGCCCATCAAAGTACCCGAGTAGCTGTCACCTGCCCATCAAAATACCCGAGTACCTGTCACCTGGCCATCAAAGTACCCGAGTACCCATCACCAGCCCATAAGAGTACCCGAGTACCTGTCACCAACCCATCTGAGTACCCGGGTACCTGTCACCAGCCCATCTGAGTACCTGTCATCAACCCATCTGAGTACCTGAGTACCTGTCACCAGCCCATCAGAGTACTCGAGTACCGGTCACCAGCCCATGAGAGTACCCGAGTACTTGTCACCAGCCCATCAGATTACCCCAGTACATGTCACCAGCCCATCTGAGTACCCGAGTACCTGTCACTAGCCCATCTGAGTATCCTATTACCTGTCACTAGCCCATCTGAATACCCTAGTACCTGTCACTAGCCCATCTGAGTATCCTAGTACCTGTCACTAGCCCATCTGAGTATCCAAGTACCTGTCACTAGCCCATCTGAGTACCCGAGTACCTGTTACCAGACCATCAGAGTACCTGTCGCCAACCCATCAGATTACCCAAATACCTGTCACCAACCCATCAGAGTACCCGAGTACTTGTCACCAGCCCGTAAAAGTACCCGAGTACCCATCATTAGCCCATCAGAGTACCCGAGTACCTGTCACCAACCCATCAGAGTACCTATCACCAACCCTTCTGAGTACACAAGTACCTGTCACCAGCCCATCAGAGTACCTGTCACCAGCCCATCAGAGTACCCGAGTACCTGTCACCAGCTCATCAGAGTACCCGAGTACCTGTCTCTAGCCCATCTGAGTACCGTAGTACCTGTCACTAGCCCATCTGAGTACCCAGGTACCTGGCACCAGACCATCTGAGTACCCGAGTACCTGTCACCAGCCCATCAGAGTACCCGGGAACTTTTTACAAGCCCATCAGAGTACCCGAGTACCTTTTACCAGCCCATCAGAGTACCCGAGTACCTTTTACCAGCCTGTCAGAGTACCCGAGTACCTATCTGCAGCCCATGCCTCATAAAATATACATTGGGGTGTTTGCTTTCCAAAATGGGGTAATTTTGTGGGTAATTCCACTGTCCTGGTGCTCCAGGACCTTCAAAAGTGTGATAGGTAGGAATGAAATTAGATGTGTAATTTATGCTCCTAGAACGCCTGAAGGTACTACTTCAATGCTGGACCTCTCTATGTGGCCAGGCTGTGTAAAGGTCTTACAAATGTGGTATCGCCATACTCGGAACGAGTAGCAGAATATATTTTGGGGGGTCATTTTTGCTATGTACATGCTATGTGCTAGAAATATCATATAAATTGACAACTTTGTGTAAAAAAAATAAGTTTTAATTTTCTTTCCACATTTTCCGAAGACCTGTGGAAAAAAATGAACCGTACAAAAGACTCATAATGCCTCATAGAATATACGTTGGGGTGTTTGCTTTCCAAAATGGGGTCATTTTGTGGGTAATTCCACTGTTCTGGTGCTCCAGAGACTTCAAAAGTGTAATAGGTCATTAGGATATTTTATGTGTAATTTATGCTCCTAGAATGCCTGATGGTGCTCCCTGCATGTTGGACCTCTCTATGTGGCCAGGCTGTGTAAAAGTCTCACACATTTGGTATCACCATACTCGGGATAAACAGCAGAATGTATTTAGGGGTGTAATTTTTGCTATGTACATGCTATGTGTTAGAAATATCTTATAAATTTACCACTTTGTGTAAAAATAAAAGTTTATATTTTCTTTCTGCGTATTTCAAAGACTTGTATAAAAAAATTAACCATACAAAAGACTCACAATGCCTCATAGCATATACGTTGGGGTGTTAGCTTTCCAAAATGGGGTCATTTTGTGGGCAATTCCATTGTCCTGGTGCTCCAGGGCCTTCAAAAGTGTAATAGCTGGTTGAGAAATGAGATGTGTAATGTATGCTCGTAGAACACCTAAAGGTGCTACTTCAATGTTGGGCCTGTGTATGTGGCCAAGCTGTGCAGAAGTCTCACACGTGTGGTATCAGCATACTCAGGAAGAGTAGCAGAATGTATTTTGGGGTGTCATTTTTGCTATGTACGTTGGAAATATCTTATAAATGGACAACTTTGTGTTGAAAAAAAGCATTTTCATTTTTTCCCACATTTTCCAAAAACTTCTGGAAAAAAATGAACCATTAAAAATATTCATTATGCCTCATAGATTATATGTTAGGGTGTTTGCTTTCCAAAATGGGGTGATTTTGTGGGCAATTCCATTGTCCTGGTGCACCAGGGCCTTCAAAAGTATAATAGGTGGCTGAGAAATGAGATGTGTAATTTATGCTCATGGAACACCTGCTTCAATGTTAGGCCTTTGTATGTGGCCAGGCTGTGTAAAGGTCTCACACATGGGGTATCGCCATACTCAGGAGGAGTAGCAGAACGTATTTTGGGGTGTCATTGCAAGTATGCATTTGCTGTGTGTGAGAAATAACTTGTTGCTATAACAATTTTGTGTAAAAAAGAAAAAAATCTTCATATTGCAAAGAATTGTGGGAAAAAAATTACAACTTCAAAAAAACTCACTATGCCTCTTACTAAATACCTAGGAATGTCTACTTTCCAAAAATGGGTCATTTGGGGGGTATTTGTACTTTCCTGGCTTGTTAGGGTCTCAAGAAATGAGATAGGTGGTCAGTACATCAGGTGTGATCAATTTTCAATGATTAGCACCATAGCTTGTAGACTCTATAACTTTCACAGAGAATAAATAATATACACTAATTTGGGTTATTTTTACCAAAGATATGTAGCAGTATAAAGTATGGCCCAAATTGAAGAACATTTACTTTTTTGCTAACTTTTTTCAATACAAACTAAAGAAGAGTGTTTTTTTTCCCAAAATTTTCGCTACTTATTTGCTTATATTGAAAAAAATAAAAAACCCAGCAGTGATTATATACCATCAAATGAAAGCTCTATTTGTGGGGAAAAAATGATAAATATTTTGTTTGGGTACAGTGTAGCATGGCTGAGTAATTGTCATTTAAAGTGTCAGAGTGCTGAAAGCTGAAAATTGGTCTGGGAAGAAAGGGGGTGTAAGTGTCCTGTATTGAAGTGGTTAAGAGGTCTATAGTGGAGGTGAGAATATTTAAAGGAGAGCACTGATTGGTAGTGATACACACTGGAAAAGGGGTTTTTATTTTGCACAAAGTATATTGAAAGAAGAGTGTCTACATGGTGGATTATCATTCTTATCTGTTCATAACAGATTTTTTGGGGGCGCAAGGACTTTATTGAAATACACTTTTCACTTATGATTGAGATGCACAATTATTTGAATCTTATAATAATTATTTATAATTGATTATAATTGTTACATATTGTTGCACATTCATATAGTTTAGAAGCGTTTTTATTATCATATGAATGTTCATGTTTTGTACACCTGTCGGATGTCGGGTTAGACATTTTTATTTTATTCTTACAAAGCATGATTGTGCAGGCCACGGCGTTTGGGGGGCTTCAGCCACTCAGTTTCTGAGTGGCTTTCAGCTGGTAGGGTTTGTCATCCAGTTCAGTTCTGGATGGACTAAGTGATAGTATTAATAAATAAATGATTTACGGTTATGTAACTTTAAGATTAAATATATAGCTGGTTATGGATTATTATTGTTAAATTTTAGGTTACCCCTTAATAAACACTGCGGCCATTATAGCCAAACATGAAATAAGTTTGTGTTATGCCTCTTTATTTATTTATTACTGATTCCTTTGTGCTGTCCCATGATATCTGGGGGCCACTTTAGGTAGTGGTGACTGGGAATCTAGAGCTGCTCTCTTTCTCTTCGCCTTGTTCACCAACTGGTCTTGTGTCCACCCTTCATGTAATGTCACTTCTTAAGGCTTGTGATTGGCCCTGTTGACAGTCAATGGGCAGTGCCCACATCACCGGGTAGCCATGTGGGTCGAGTGGACCATACCACACTATGGAACAGAAGAAATCATGATCCAATTTGTCAGATGACCAATTTTAGGTAATTATTTGAGGTTTTTAGATTAGGAATGGGTAGATAGAATGGGATTTTTAAAAATGTTTTTTCCCTGAGATGAGCTTTAAGTTGATGCAGTCAAGAATCTCAAATGCAGATATCTCCCCATTTAAATCCCCAAGAGATATACACAGCCAGTAGGTCACTCAACCTGCCAGTGTCTACCTAAAGCTGAAATTGAAGTCTGTGTGAACTGACCCTTTAATTTTACTGGCTTGTGCCAACACAGGAACATCTCTCCTTTCCTTTTATAGCTCTCCGCAGTGTTCTTAAGTGTGCCATCTCGGTTATGTTATAAATATGATATAAGCTATTTTTAACCTGATTACACTTTAGTTGTTGAGTGAAAGTAAACATTTATTTACCAACTCAGCTCATAAGAGAGATGTGAAATTACACGCTTTTTGAATTTACACAACAAACCTCCTTTTACTGTAACTGAGAAGTCAATTAATGTAATATCATATTTAATCCTACATGTGCTTGGCGAGATTTCAGCGAAGTTTGTCATGCAGAACGCATTAGGAAGACAAGGGCATTTTGAGACCTTTTTTTCTTGTCCTAATTAGTCTGAAGAATAAAATGCTGTCCATTGCTATCTGCCAAAACACAGATATCTTGGCAGATTTCAGGCAACAAGAGATATAAATAACTCCCTTATGTGAAAATAAATGAAAGAGCAGTCATTTACTGTTTAGCTTCATTTGAGAACAGTACAGTATCACCTATCTGACAAACTGTTTCTGAGAACATTAGAATGTAAAAAATACCCCTTTCCAAAATGGCTTCTCAAAGTTGGCTTTATGTTATTGTGAAGTTGGTGCTGCGCAAAAATTACTCAGGCCTTTTGTGTTTAGGAGAATGTGCCTGATTTACTAAAGCGAGGTGAACTAAAATGATCCTGTGCTTACTTCAAGCCAGTCATGTGAGGAAAAAGGAGAAAGAATACAAAGCGTATAATTCGTGTGACTGAACTTTGACTTACCTTATGTTAAAAGCCCTATGTGTATTCTGTGTGTATCTATTCCCTAAACTGTGCATGCAAGGCTTTCCTAAATGCAGTAATCTATTTGCCTTGTTTCTCTGCCATATGTCAACAATGTGATTTGCTCGGAAAAATGAACATGGGAGTGACTTTAAGGGTGCTAGTTCAAAATCCGAGTAGACAATATATATTAGAATATACATTTTATTTGTACAAAAAATGTTTTTTTTTTTTTTATTTCTCTATACAGACAGAGCTTGGTCATTCATCAAAGAAACATTGTTACACAATTTCACGCTCTTATTACATGTTTCACCATGCGGGATTCCTTAGACAAGATGCGGGGTACATCAGCTATTGAATAAACGGACATACTGTATGTTAAATCTTCCACCTACACATAATAGCGCATTATGAATAAGTATAAAAGATAAAGGGTGCAAACCCCTCAAAAAGGCAAAAGTTAGCTTATGTGGTTTCTTACCTCCATTGCTTTGGGACAAGAGAACCAAGTTTATTAAAAATAATATGAAAGGAGTCTGTCCTAGGGCCATACGCCTCCCCGGGGGCAAAGTCCGCCTCCTACGCCAAAGTCTCCTGCAGAGAGAGGTATACAGGTCTCTGTGTGCTCACAAATGCAGACGCTGGCACACAGTATTTTACAGAAGTGGATCTACAGGATAGAATGCACAATAGCAATTGTGGAAAATTCAAGATGTAGACAATGAGTCTCTTTCAAATCTTATGTTGTCATGGGAGAACTGTATAAAAGCTACTTACTAGTAAACTAGCCCTTTTGAACATAAATGGGGAGCATGGTAGATGTCAACATAGCACCAAAGTGCCTCTTGTAAATACACACTGCCACTGCAGGATATAAGTAAAAAGACAAGACTATTCTATATGTATGAATGCATATGAGAGAAAGACAGCATGCCACAGCAAAGACTGCTAAGTAGGCAGGCCAAGCTGGGGACCCCACTGTCAATTACTATAAATGGACAAATACCTGCCAGCATGGAGCATAGGCTCTTTTGCTTCAAGTTGATCCTTATGCTTCTAAGTGGCTGTGGACAAATATCCAAAAGTTAGATCCTTTTTATCCAATTTCCCCTTTGTAATCCAACAAAAGTGACAGACAGGGGCATGCTATCATTCATACTGACCTCCTTTATGTGTATAGTACTATGCTTTGCTCCCGGAACTCCAACAAAATAGCCACCACCATGTTGGTCCCTTTATACCCCTCCACATCCCACGGGGATCACATATGCGGACACAGCAACATAAAACTGGAGCTTGAGCCCGCCCATGGATGGTGACTGGCAGGGCAACAAGATGTAGGTCCGCTTCCGATGAACCCTGAATAGGATTCCTGGTTGCCTAGCAACAGGCCTGCCACATAGCATACTCCCCCATGGGAGGGTTGTTTTGGGCAAGCCCAACATAGGCCGATCATGTCCAGCTGCCCCACCTTCCAGCAGGTGTCAGTCGTGTATCTCTCCCATGATCCAGTGGCAAGTCCATACACACCCCTGGGGTCCGTACGGGGACTCAAAGTTAAATTGAGATGGACATGCCTGGGAGGATATCATGCCTCCAGAGCAGACTCATATTGACAGTCAGGGTAGTTTATCTCTGGCTGAAAAGGAAGAACAATCATCCATGTGCGATGGCATCCACCACCAGGTGGAGCAGTCACAAAAAGATGAGGATAGATGACATAACCTTACCATATTGCTGAAATTTAATAACTGGAGTATTGCAAATCTTGCCAAAATGGGGAAGTGCATCCGTATGTACAGTTTTGTCATGTATGTCAATGCATATCATAAAACACAATCTATGGGTAACAGAAAAACAAAAATAGCAAATTATTACAATAACAGTAAGTAAGGTTATACAAGGATAATGGGGGGGAAGAAACCAGAAAAACTAAAAAAGAGGAAGTAGAGATCATCTTTGCCATTGGGAAGAGTGAAATAGAATGGAGGAGAGAGGATCGAAGAGGAATTGGAAATAGGGTGAGACTGTATCATTGTCCCTTATTATAGGAAGGGTTTAAAGCTAAACCCTTCATTGAAGCCCAGATACTACATGGCTTATAAGTAGTGTTGAGCGAACCCGGACTGTAACGTTCGGGTCCGTACCGAACTTTCGGGTGTCCGTGGGCACGGACCCGGACCCGGACATTTCAAAAATCGTTCGGGTTCGGTCCGGGGTTCTGCTATTTTACTCCACGTGTTGAGAAGCTGCAGGGCAGCCAATCAACAAGTGTTTCACTGGTTTGCCCTTAGAAGCCATCACAGCCATGCCTACTAATGGCATGGCTGTGATTGGCCAGTGCATCAT
>BLSH010249788.1:1464880-1479145 GCA_018402905.1 Glandirana rugosa
TAATTTTACCACCCTCACCCCTAATATTACCACCCCCTATCTCTAATTTTACCGCCCCCATCCCTAATATTACCCCCCCATCTCTAATTTTACCACCCCATTCCTAATATTACCACCCCCTCTCTCTAATTTTACCATCCCTTGTGGGAAATTTCTTAGAGCTCCCAAATCTATTCCAGCAGTGCCTTAAAATACCTCCCAATTAAAGGCAATTAAGAATTCAACGCTCACAAACTGGGAGGACATGCAGACAGAACAGAGCTCTATTTGCCTGGAAACATGCCTCTCAGATCACATATGCCGCACAGTGGCTGTCAATTGGATTCAAACCTGCAGCTTTCAAATGCCTCCATTTAAACCTTCAATGAAAGTTCATTGCCTAAAAAGTGTATGGGGACCTGGGTCCTGCTCTAGGGGACATGTATTAATAGAAAAAAGGTTTTTTAATCAATTGTTTTTTTCAGGAGCAGTGGTTATAATAATGCTTAAAGTGAAAAATATTCTGTTAAATATCGTGCTTGGGGGGGGGGGGGTCCCCTTAGTATGGGTCTTTAGAACAATGCCACCGCAAAATCACATTTGTAAAGGAAACTTTGTCATTTAAAATCACTTGTGGCTGTAATGTATTGCCGGTTCCCTGCAATATAGATAAAGATGATTGAAAAAGCATTGCGTTGGGGGTCCCCCCCAGTCCATACCAGGCCCTTTGGGTCTGGTGTGGATTTTAAGGGGAACCCTGGCAAAAAATGTTTTAAAAAATTTGCATAGGGGTCCCTCTCATAGTCCGTACCAGACCCTTCAGGTCTGGTATGGATTTTAAGGGGAACTCCACCCCTAATTTTAAAAAATGGTTTAGGTCCCCCCCTGAAGTCCGTACCAGGCCCTTCAGGTCTGGTATTGATTTTAAGGGGAACCCCACGCCAAATTTTTAAAAAATGGTGTTGGGGTTCCCCCAAAATCCAAACCAGACCCTTATCCGAGCATGCAGCCCTGGCATGGCAGGAGGGGGTGGGATGAGTGAGTGCACCCCCTCCGAACCTTACCAGGCCACATGTCCTCAACATGGGGAGGGTGCTTTGGGGTCTGGTTTGGATATTAGGGGGACCTCAATGCCATTTTTGTAAAAATTCGGCATGGGGTTCCCCCTAAAATCCATACCAGACCTGAAGGGCCTGGTACAGACTTTGGGGGGCCCCTACCCAATTTTTTTGTTTAATTTTGGCGTGGAGTTCCCCTTAAAATTTATGCCAGACCCTTATCCGAGCATATATATATAGTCTACACAGTGGTGTAGTGGATAGCACTTTGGCCTGGCAGCAAAAGGGTCGCTGGTTCAAATCCCAACCACAACACTATCTGCCTGGAGTTTGCATGTTCTCCCTGTGCCTGCGTGGGATTACATAGAAACATAGAAAAGTGACGGCAGAAAAAGATTGAGTAGTCCATCGAGTCTGCCCCTTTTTATTTATTTATTTATTATTTTTTCCAGTTTCCTCCCACACTCCAAAGACATGCTGGTAGGTAAATTAGATTCTGTCTAAATTGGCCCTAGTATATGTATGAATGTGAGTTAGGGACCTTAGATTGTAAGCTCCTTGAGGGTAGGGACTGATGTGAATGTACAATATAAATGCAAAGCACTGTGTAAATTGACAACTCTATATAAGTACCTGAAATTAATAAAAACACTGAATGCAGCGTATTATATATATACCATACTGTACATCTATATTCCTACACTGACTGTATATAATCTATCTACACTGTATACTACACGCCACTGCCTAACCTTTCACTATCTCCGCAATTGTTTTCACTATATTCGGCCGCTATGTAAGTGGCCTTATATAGTGTGGGCATGGACTCAGACCCGCTGAGCAATGATTGGCCAAAGGCACCCAGCAGAGCATGCTGTGATTGGCCAAAGCATGCAGGTCATGTGCATGCTTTGGCCAATCAGTGGGTGGCATTCCCCCGCAATTCCACAGCATTATGGGGCGCTCAAATTTCCCACGAATACCCCATAATGTTTGGGATTTGGCGACCCCCCGATGTTCAAGTCGAACATACGTTTGACTCGAACCGGGGGACCATCCCTATTGACCATGGATGCACATCGTGAGACACTTTATTAACATTTTAGATTGGATCAGCCCCCCAACCACAGACCCCAACAACCACCAGCCACGGTTGTCGGGAAGATGCCCTTGTCCCCATCAACATGGGGACAAGGTGCTTTGGGGTGGGGGGCGCAGAGCCCCCCACCCCAAAGCACACACCCCCCTCATGTTAAAGGCATGTGGCCTGGTTTGGTCCAGGAGGGGGGCCCTTGCTTGTCCACCATCCTGACCTCCAGGCTGCATGCTCAGAAAGGGTCTGGCATCGATTTTGGGAGGATCCCCCACCGTTTTGTAAAAAATTTGGCATAGGCTTCCCCTTAAAATCCATCCCTGAGCCAAAGAGCTTGGTATGGATTGGGGGGACAATACATTATAGCCGCAAGCAAGTTGAAATTACATTTTTGATCAATGTGGGAGCTATATTTGGTGTGGGTGGGGTTCATTGATTTGCTTATTTGGCGTCACCACACAATTGCTTCCAGCCCATGTGCACACAGCACTTCCTGTTTACAGCCACATTACACTTCCTGCTGATGTATATCTGTAAGGACCATGCAAATATAAATGAGAAGATGGCTTATCAGTGCTGGTTCACACTAGTGCGATGTGGGAACCCTGCGAATCCACTGCGGGTTCCCACATCGCATGGCAGTTCACACATATGCAAATGGAAGGGAATGCCAATGCAAAGTTAATGACACTTCCATTTTAGCTCGCATATCGCAGTGCGAACTGCCAGTTCAGACATGAATAAGTGTGAATGCCCATGTGATCAGATTCTGGTCCCGGCGCAAAAAAGGTCCTGTGCGAGTTTTGCCTGACTGTGATGCAATTTGAGCCATACTAGCTGTATGGCTGAAATCACATCACAAAGACATCACATGTGATTTGCACTGCAGTGCATTGCGAATCACATTTAATATCACACTGCACAGTTGTCTGAGATCACATGTGATTCGCACTGCACTAAAAATCACATGCGATCTCTGTGCGATGAGATTTCAGCCATACAGAGAGTATGGCTGAAATCACATCAGTTGGACCAAACTCGCACAGGACCTTTTTTGGTTCCGCATCAGAATAGGATCGCATGGGTGTTCACAGCCATGCAATCTGATTCCTGTCGGAGTTTGCAGTGAAATCTGCAAACTGATTTAGGGGTGGCAGCTTTCTATTGACACTCCCAGCAGTTCACATATGGCAGTGTGAACTTCCTGCGAGTCAGGGGCGTTGCGGGAACCCTGTGAATCCATTGCGGGTACCCGCATCGCACCCGACTTACAGGCAGTTCACCCTGCCATATACCTGTACAAACTGCTGGCAGTGTCAATAGAAAGCTAATGACACCCCCAAATCAGTTTGCAGATCGCACTGCGAACTGCAAATTCAGACAGGAATCAGATTGCATGGATGTCAACACCCACGTGATCTGATTCTGCTGCGTAACAAAACAGGGTCCTGTGCGAGTTTGGTCAGGATGTGATACTAATTCCGCCATACTAACTGTATGGCTGAATTTGCATAGCACAGAGATCGCATGTGATTTGCACTGCGGTGCAAATCACATCCGATCTCAGACACCGCAGCAGTGTGAACCAGCCCTAAGGAAGGTAATCCACTTCCCTAAAACCACCACCCCCCAAAATTAATTAAAAAAGTAAGTTACAATAGAGAAAAACAAGCAAAATCAGTTTCCTTTTATTTTGCCAGCAGAAACACAAGTATGTACATATTTACTGGCATTAAAGTATTTACAGTATATATACATTTAGCAAAACAGTTAGCAATTGGGTTCTAAGGGCCCTGCTCATAGGAACTTACAATCTAAAATTGGACTAAACCTTACAGTGGACACAGCTTTACTTTCACAGTGTATAACAGCCCACACATTTCATAGAATGACTAAACACCCACATCACATTAGCTGTAAAATTACAGAAAGATACCTAACAGTCATTCTAACAAAGCATTACAACATAATATTAAAAAAGGCACATATTCAAATAATAACACCCACTGCCCCCCACATTCTACACACGTACATTGGGGAGTATTTTTTGTTCCTAGAAGAATGCATGGTAAGAAACAATACACACCCCAATCGGACACCATGGTCAAATCAGGCCACTTTTGATGGTCAAAATCCACAATAATTTCAGAAAACAAACAGCTCTAGTGAGGCATTTGTCATTATCCACAATATAATTTGTTATCCCACAAAATCCACAGCAAAAAAACTGGCCTCTCATCAGGCCAAACCAACCCCCCCACTGAAGCCCTTTATATAAGCTAGCTCACTGACACACGCCCAATACAAGTACATGCCCACCAGTAACTTTCAATCTGTCTCTTCAAATTGCTTTCACCTGAGGGGCTGCAATACCTAATACTATTTGCTATGTTAACCCTTGGCTATGTTCATCAGATCAGTATAACTCCAGGACAAAATTCTAAGTCAGTGGTTCTTAACCCTGTCCTCAAGTACTCCCAACAGGTCATGTTTTCAGGCTTGCCATTATTTTGCAGAAGTGATTTGATCAGTTTCACTGCCTTAGTAATTACCACATCTGTTTCATCTGAGGGAAATTCTGAAAGCATGACCTGTTGGGGCGCCTTGAGGACTGAAGTTTAGAAACACTGATCCAAGCAACAGTTTTCTAACCAGATATACCTGTGCAGTGTAAACTCTACAACTTGAAATGTCCAAGTCCTTGGCTGCAATGAGCTTCCAATTTAAAGTCCCAAAATAACTTGCTTACTATTTGGACAAGAGACAAATAAAATGCCAGCCTGTCTTTGGATTGTGGTGAGAAACCCACACAGGGGGTACATATAAACATCAACACAAGCACTAGCATATCCGGGACGTGAACTAGCAACCTTTTGGGTGCCAGGTGGATTTGCTAGCCACTTAGCTAGTGAGCAGTGAGCACATGGCTTGTCCATCGCTGTGGTGTGAACCAGCCCTAAGTCCATAGCCATGCTCAGTATCACAAGTAATATATAATATATTGTCTTAAGTATTAGGAAATGTGCCTTTACACACACATGGACTATAATGGCAGGGTTCAGTATAGAGTTGGGCCACCATTTGCAGCTATAACAGCTTCAACTCTTCTGGGAAAACTGTCCATAAGGTTTAGAAGTGTGTCTATGGGAATGTTTGACCATTCTTCCAGAAGCCCATTTGTGAGGTCAGGCACTGATGTTGGATAAGAAGGTCTAGCTGGCAGTCTCCACTCTAATTCATCCCAAAAGTGTTTTGTTGTGTTGAAGTCAGGACTCTGTGCCGGCCAGTCAAGTTCCTCCACACTAACCTCCCTCATCAATGTCTTTATGGACTTTGCTTTGTGCACCGGTACGGAGTCAATTTGGAACAGGAAGGGGCCATACCCAAACTGTTCCCACAAGTTTGGGAGCATGAAATTGCCCAAAATGTCTTGCTGATGCATTAAGAGTTCCCTTCACTAGAACTAAGGGGCCAAGCCCAAGCCCTGAAAAAAAAACAACATCATAACCCCCCTCCACCAAATGATTTGGACCAGTGCACAAATCAAGGTCCATAAAGACATGGATGAGCTAGTTTGGGGTGGAGGAACTTGACTGGCCTGCTCAGAGTCCTGACCTCATCCAGATAGGACACCTTTTGGCTGAATTAGAGTGGAGACTGTGAGCCAGGCCTTCTCATCCAACATCAGTACCTGACTTCACAAATGCACTTCTGGAAGAATGACCAAATACTCCCATAGACAAACATCCTAAACCTTATGGACAGCCTTCCCAGAAGAGTTGAAGCTGTTATAGCTGCAAAAGGTGGGCCAACTCAATATTGAACACTACAGACTAAGAGTGGGATGCCATTAAAGTTCATGTGCATGCATAGGAAGGCATCCCGATTGCCTAGCTAGTGTATCTGCCAAGCTTTGCAATGGTGGTGGAACCCTCCTACACATACATACTACATTTAGACATAATTTAGATAAGGCCTTGAGTCAGGAGTTATGTTTAAAAACATAGAGAGGACAAACAACATCTCAACATGAAGTGACATGCTTGGGAATCAAACTTAGGACGTCTACAATGGTAGGCAGAATTGCTATCTTTTAAACCACGGGGCTACTGCAGGTCAAGTCCTTCTACACATAAATACACAGATACTGCATTCCTATAAATATATATTGGAATTACATTAGGCAGGAATTATTCTTGGTTTATTCTGTGATTTTGGTGGTTCTTGCTGCGTGAGTATAGAATAGTAATGTTATCCACTGATTTTTGGTAATGACATTTTTATTTCTGATGTTGGTACACATATCACATTTTTTGGGCTCAAATTAGAATCATTTGGAAAGAATAAAAAATAAAAAAATAGGACTCATTTTACATTTCCATAAGCAATGGTATTGTTTGTGGTTTGTAAAGACACCTGTGTGAGTTTGGGGAAATAATTTGTGAGATAGATATCAACAAGTGAAAGTGACAGAGAAAAAAATATTTTACCAAAACATGACAAGATTATTCTAGCATACTTAAAAACAAAAAAGATCAAAATTGCAACATTGTTGCAAGGATAATTTCTTTGAGAGAAAGATACATTTCATCTCAACATGAAAATGATTTATTTGGGGGAAATAACAATTGTACCATTAGAATGAATGGCTGAAAATCGCATTGGGCTACATAACTCTCATCTTCACTCCTAAAAAAAGCTGTGTGAAACAGCTCTCATTTTGGTATTTACTATCTACTCAAGTAATTACTCCATGAGAGTTAAAAACTGAGTTGTTTTGTGTCCAAGCATGCTCAGTTGTGCTCAGCTGTGCTCTGCACCTAAATGTAAAGAGACAGGGAATTTATCTCTTCTCAGACTTTTTAAGATATTTCAGTGTAGAAATCACTTTTTCATGCAGTTTGAAAGCAGAATATCAATATACCACATATTTTAGTACAATTTAGGGGATCAGATCATGCTGTAAACATTATTTCTATTTGCACTACTCCAGGTCCTGACTAGAGTGAGGATTTGGGCGTTATCTGTGACCTGGGAGCAATAGTGAATTCCATTTTTGGAGTAATTTGCCGCCAGCGCTATTGTGAATACCGTTTTAACGCTATTTACCGTGAATCGCAGCAATTTTACCGCAAATCGCTGTAATTTTGCCGCTATTTTGCGGCAGCGCTATAGTAATTGTATCTTCCTCTTATTGCAGAAGAGGAAAATGTAAACAAACTAAAGTAAGAAAAAAAATCAAGTATTAATTAAAATTAAAGCAAACAAAATAAATAAAAAAATAACAAGTTCCTGGTTTATCAGGGTTTCTTTTTGTAATCAGTATCACTGTCAGTATCAGTGTGTTTTAGGCAAGATGAAAAAAAAAGAAGCAAAATGCACACCATTGTTTCTGGGCTGTACTACAGGTACAAACAACAACTAACATACTCATATTTAAAATCACTGCAATTGTCAGGAGCATGAGAATTTATTTTGGGTTGTTTTCTGGTGGTAAATTATGATAACAACAAGAAATATAAAGCTAAATTTTTTTAAAAAGTTATTTTTTTTACTATTTGGGCCAGTTTTCCTTTGATAATAACATAAAAATCAGGAGATATCCATTACCATTTACCACCAAAAGAAAGCCCAATTTGTCCTGAAAGAAACAAGGTATAATCCACCTGGATACACAAAGTAGGTGTGACGTACAGTTTTACTATCACAAGTTGCAAAACTGTGCTTAGGCATTTACATTTGTTTTAACCTTAGGTGTGAAGGGGTTAAAATTGACATATATAATAATCTGACTGGTGAGTGGTGATGTTCACATTGGGGTTTATTTACTAAAGCGCTCAGTGAAGTAAATTTACTCCTGCGAGCTATTTAGCTCCAAAAAATGGCAAATGGAGCTAAATAGAGCTAAAACAGTATTCACAATAGCTCTGGAGTAGAATTACTCCCAAAATGGAATTCACTATAGCTCTCAGGTCACAGATCACACCCAAATCCTTACTCTAGTCAGGACCTGGAGTAGTGCAAATAGAAATAATGTTTAGAGCATGATCTGATCCCCTAAATTATACTAAAATATGCGGTATGTTGTTTAAAGATAATCTGCTTTTGAACTGTGTGAAAAAGTGATTTGTACACTGAAATATCTTAAAATGTCTGAGAAGAGATAAATTCCCCGTCTCTTTACATTTAGGTGCAGAGCACAGCTGAGCACAACTGAGAATGCTCAGACACAAAACGAGTTTTTAACTCTCATGGAGTAATTCCTTGAATAGATAGTAAATCCCAAAATGAGAGTTGTTTTACACAACTTTTTTTAGGAGTGAAGATGAGGCAAATTCATACAGATTGCTTTGCAAAACTAGAAAGCCCATAAGCTGGAAATCCACAAACTTGAACAATCATTCACCTCCCTCAAAACTGTGCATAAACAAAACCCATCTCCCAGCTCATTGGCCAAGCTATACGCGGCCAGGCTCGCCCTCAATTTAGCCCTCACTGTCTCCGCTGAAAAACAAATTTGATGGAGCTACGCAAGATTTTATACCCAAAGGGACAGAATAGGCTCCATGCTAGGCCAGAAACTCACCCCGAGAGTAAAAACCCAAACCCTACCTAGGATTAGAGTAGATGGGCAACCCCCCTCTGCTGACCCGAACAAAATCCTTAAAGCTTTTCACAGTTTTTATTCCAACCTGTACAGCCATGACAAAGCAGTAAAGGATCAAACTTCAACCGGTCTTCTGAAAGACCTTCCCCTACCCTCTCTCCCATCAGCCCATAGGGAATTGATGGATGACTCCATCACAGAGGAGGAAGTCCTTGAGGTAATTAAGAACCTTAAAAAAGGCTCAGCCCCTGGCCCAGACGGCCTGTCGGCTCCGTACTACAAAACATTCGCCCCCACACTAGCCTCTTACCTAGTGAAATTCTTTAATTATAAAGCTAACGGCACCCCCTTAGACCCCCACCTCAATACGGCTTACATCACAGTCATTCCCAATCCTGACAAAAATCCCAAAGAAGTCAGCTCATACAGACCCATATCCCTTATTAATAATGACCTAAAGATCCTAACAAAGATTCTTGCAAATCGCCTGTCCTCCTTTATAAGTCGATATGTTCACAAGGACCAGGCCCGGATCAAATACGGAGAGCAATCAATATAGTCTCCTTACTCCACTCTAATTGGGATAATGGTCCCAAACAAAAAGGAATGCTCTTATGCCTAGATCTACAAAAAGCCTTTGACACTGTCTCCTGGCCATACATCTTCACCCTCCTGGAACACTGGGGCTTCGGTGCTCGCTTCAGGAATATCATCCAAGCCCTTTACTCCACCCCGAAAGCCTTTATTTGCATCAGAGGACAACTTTCTAGCCCGGTCAACATTGCC
Organism: Glandirana rugosa; assembly: GCA_018402905.1. Classification (NCBI taxonomy): domain Eukaryota; kingdom Metazoa; phylum Chordata; class Amphibia; order Anura; family Ranidae; genus Glandirana; species Glandirana rugosa. The sequence continues at coordinate 1,474,404 of BLSH010249788.1, forward strand.
AAAGGCACGAGACAGGGTTGCCCGTTATCACCTTTACTCTTTGCTATCGCTATAGAATCACTAACAATTGCAATTCGCCATAACCCAAATATACAAGGAGTCAACTGTGGCTCCCAGTCCCACAAATGCGGGCTCTTTGCTGATGACATTCTCCTCTTTATCACTTCCCCATGGACCACCCTTCCCAATCTATGCAGGCTACTGAATGACTTTGCGGCTATGTCTGGTTTAAGGATTAATTACTCTAAATTTCAGGCTCTCAATATCTCGTTGCAACCAGAAATAGTCTCTCAACTCAAAAAATCCTTTAAATTTGAATGGAGTGAGTCTAGTATCAAATACTTAGGGATCAATCTAGTATCTAGAACAGATCTACTCTATTCCCTTAACTACCCTCCCATTTACAAGAAACTTGAGGCAGACCTCAAGAGGTGGGCCGGTGCTGAGCTCTCCTGGCTTGGCAGAATAAATTCTGTCAAAATGATTCTTCTCCCCTGCCTCTTATACTTGTTCAGTTCCCTACCCATTCTGATTAGACAGGATCACTTATGTGTGTTCCAACAGAAGGTCCTTAGATTTATATGGCAGAACTCTGGCCACAGTCTTCCCCAAAGGACCCTATACCAACACAAAATTAAGGGGGGCCTTGGGCTACCGTGCTTTCTTTGGTACTACCAAGCAGCAAGACTCGCCCAACTATCTAGTGTGTGCTCGAAATATGAAAAACCTTACTGGACTCATAGAAAGACAGGCAGCCCCCTCTTACACCTTGGACTAGCTATTGTGGATGCCCCCAAAAAATGCCCCCCCCATCCTATCCCCAATTCTATCACAAATCCTCAGACTCTGGGACAAGTTGGGAACTTCCACCTCCTTGGTCTCTGAAATCAGACCCCTGGCACACATATTCCATAACCCTGCCTTCCCACCCGGTTTACATATCGCATCCTTCAAATAGTGACTGGATAAGGGGTTGTACTGGATCGGACACTACTTAAATTCCATAGGCCCAATCACAATGAGACACTGCATAAACAAACTGGAAGTACCGACTTCTGAACACTTTCGGTTCAGACAAATACCCTCTAGAAAAACAAGCCCAATACTCCCACGGTTACTTCTTATGAACAATGGTGTGGGTCTGCCATGGACCAGTGGGGCAGCATCTCAATCATATATCAGATCTCCAGCTGGCGTGGGACTTAGAGAAATGGCAGACCTCCAGTTTTAGAGCCTACAAAGGCATCCTAAACACCTCTTTAATTGAAGCTAGCCTTAAAGTCCTCACCAGGTGATATCTTACCCCCTCTAAATTGGCATCTATTTTCCCCTCAGCAAATCCCCTATGCTTCAGAAATTGCCTACTACACATATTTGGTGGGACTGTCCCAGAATTAGGACTTTCTGGAAAATGATCTTCATCCTGATCTCCAAGGTTATGAACTGTCAGCTACCTAAATCTCCAGCAATCGCCCTTTTAAATGCTGATCTCCCGGCTGTCCCCAAACACTCCCGAAAGTTAATACACTTTATTTTACTTGGGGCTAATCTCACAATTGCTAAAGCTTGAAAAAAGCCCAAAGTCTCCTTTGTGGCGGCCAGACAAAAAATCTCTTGGATAATGTTGCATGAGAAATTAGCCAGCATTCTCACGGACTCAGCATTACACATGGGGATTTCCCTAATCCCAGGCTGCCGGAACTGAGCTCTTCTCCAACCCCAAATCCCCTGATTGACTCCCTCTCTTGCCCTTTTATTCTTTCCTCTCCTTCTCTCCTAAACTTTCCCATTCCCTCTGCCCCCCGAGTCTCCCCCACCTACTCAATGGGAGAGCCTTGGAGTTTACTTGTTCAATGAGTCCCTCACATCTGGGGCCCCTAGATTTCTGGTCCCTCAAGAGGATATACCCGCTAGGCCCCCCTCCTGGGCCCGGGAGCCCGGTGCCCATTTCCCTTCCACCCATCTGCTGTATTTTACATTGATTCCCCTAGCCTGTGATCTCCCTCTCTCCAAGCCTTAGCAGATCCCCTCTGGGGGGTCGGAGGGCTGGGGCCTTGGACCTTCACCCCACCCCTAACTGGATTATCTAGGAGCCCATCTCTACCCCCTTCTTCACCTAAGCAGCGGCTGGGTCGGAATGTGCGTTTCGGGCTCCCGTACCCGGACCCAAATGATCCTATAATACCTCATACTTCAACGCATATGCATGGGTTACCACATCCTGGCTCATGTGCACTATATGCTCCACCTAGACAAAACCTTCTGAAAGTTATTGGATGGGGCATGGTCGCCCCACTCCCCTCGCCACAGCTTGTCCCTAAATGGGGTGGCTGGGGGGGTGGGTCGATGTCACGCACTCCAAGACTAGCATATTATTCGCCCCGGTTGGTTACATGTCTTATATGTATATTCTCTAAGATAATATAATTGTCACATCTGTGTTTCCCCCTGTAAGACCCAGCTGGGTGACTTCTTTATACATCTCGCTTTACTATTTGATATTGTTACTTTTTATGGAAACTCAATAAAAATGTATGAAAACAAACAAAGTCAGAACAGCTCTCTACCAGGAAATTCTAGAGCACTTCATGCTTCCCTCTGCTGACCAGCTTTAGGGAGGTGCTGATTTCATTTTCCATCAGGACTTGGCAGCTGCCCACACTGTCAAAAGTACCAATACCTGGTTTAATGATCATGGTATCACTGTGCTTGATTGGCCAGCAAACTCGCCTGACCTAAACCCCATAGAGAATCTGTGGGGTATTGTCAAGAGGAAGATGAGAGACACCAGACCCAACAATGAAGATGAGCTGAAAGCTACTATCAAAGAATCCTGGGCTTCCATGACACCCCAGCAGTGCCACAGGCTGATTGCATCCATGCCACACTACATTGATGCAGTAATTCATGAAAAAGGAGCCCCCACCAATTATTGAGTGCATACTATACTGTACATGGACATACTTTTCAGTAAGCCAACATTTCTGTATTAAAAATCCTTTTTTTATTGGTCTTATGTAATATTCAAATTTTCTGAGATACTGAATTTTGGGTTTTCACTAGATGTAAGCCATAATCATCAAAATTAAAAGAAAGAAATGCTTGAAATATATCAGTCAGTGTGTAATGCATCTATATAAAATAAATTTGAATTGAATTACTAAAATAAATTAACTTTTTGATGACATTCTAATTTTGAGATGCACCTGTACTTCAATTGTCCCTCTTTGGAAAAACATTGCACTTGTCACCTGTAAGGAAATGTTTGAAACCAGAAGATGTCAGAATGTAAAATCTAAAAGAAATGGACACGTGGGTTCAAGCCTCAAACAACAATTTAAGTGAAAAAAGTATGTAAATACAATTAGCAGCAATTCCAGCAGTATAATATAAATTATCTTTAGAGCAATAGCAGAAATGTCTAGCCACGTGTGATCAGTACCCAGTTATTCTGTGCTCTCCCTTGTAGAAGTCTAGTACATTTTTTTTTATACTTAGTGGACTTGCCCTTTAAGTATTCTACAGGTAAGAATGTACTCTGGTTTCATTCAGGAGGCATTAAATTGAAAGCTGTAACTTCATGATAACAGTTTTTTTGCGGAATGTTTGTATATCTGTTCAGAAACAGTCCTTTTATTTTTTTTTCCTCCCAAGAATAAATCCCATTTCTTTACTCTACATGGACAGAGTCAGACAGTGCAAGCACAGTCCATTTCTCACCGCATTAATCCTAACATAAAAAGTGCATTGTGGTTCAGAATAAATATTTACTTAGGGTTGCAGATTAATACTGAGAGCTCTCAAACTACAGATCTTGTTTTGACTGGACCTGCTCTTGTTCAAGTTAGCAGTATAGTAGGTTAAATACACTTTGATTTCTTCTGAATGTACAAATGCAAATCTCTCAGGACTCTGAATCTTCCATCTTTCCTTTGCTTTAAATCTGAAGAGTATTCATACCTTGTGGCAGTGGATATAGTAAAAATGTAAAAAGTGTTACAATGGCAATATATATTCTCTTTCCATTGCCGAATTCCTATGTCGGGAATGTATCTCTGAAATATCAAAATGTAGGGCTATGAATAATGAAAAAGTAGAAACTGATGTGCATTTAAGTACTAAAAACAACTGTGAAATGTGTTTTACATGCTTTGCTGTCTATATAGCTGTACAATTTTGGTATGATAGTTTTGGCTATACAGATACTCTATGACTTACATAAAGGTAGAGTACAGGATTCATTAGGGTTGACTTATTAAAGTCAAATAAACTTTGCACTTTGCATGGGAATTTTCCCCAGAGCTTAGTGAATGAGGTGAAGCTCTGCTGACTTCCATCATCCAATCATGTGCAAATATAAATACTGTTTATTTTTATTTTCCTTGTATCTGATGAGCATTCTTTCATTCATTATTGGGTAAAATTATCTTGCAATGTGCAACTTCCCATGCAAAGTGAACAGCCTATTTGCCTTTAGTAAATTAAAGCTGTTATGTACATTAACTACTTTTTTTACACGAGAACCGCCAATTATCAGCAGAGATTTTTCAATTGTAAATAGTGCTGTGTAACTTCTCGTGCTTGTGAAATATTGTTTTTGAGTAATTGGTCTTCTGAATTCTGAGGTCCAAGAGTGTCCCCATTGAATACTATGGAACCTTGTTCAGAAAACATCTTGGTTGTGGATCAATGCTGCCTACTGTCCAAACACATGAGGGCTAATAAAAGTAAACCATGTGTTA
>BLSH010249788.1:1481782-1493067 GCA_018402905.1 Glandirana rugosa
TTATACGTTACGTATGATCGTGTAATACTGTAATGGAAAGTCCCATGTTTTTTTGATGATGACGAATTCCCGGTCAAGTGTGGTATCTTTGCGTCAGGTCTACGCAAGACCTACGAAAAGACGTACGCGCAAAAACTACGCAAAAACCACACAAGGTCACGCAAAAACTACACAAAAACTACGTCAGGTCACGTCAAAAAAAAGGGAAAAAAAGAAGTGGAATTTATTCTTATACATTCAAGGTCACGCAAAAACCACGTAAATCCACGCAAGACCACGTAAAAACCACGCAGACCACGCAAAAAGGCGTAAGGTCATGTCAAGTCACGTCTTTTTGCGTTCTTTTTTTCTGCATCAAAAACGCATGGAGAATAGATTATATGGTTTTCAATGGCATAGTTCACATCAGTGCAGTCAGTTCCAGTGCATTCCGGTTCCAGATAAAAAGTAGAACATGCTGCAATTTTTCTGCACTGAACTGTACTGGAATGCGGAAAAACGCACCAGACGCACCAAAAATGCACCAGAACGCACCTAAATGCACCAAAAACGCACTGGAACTTACATATTCTTATTTAAGGTGAAGAAAAAAAGGGAAAAAAAACTGCACTGGACTGCATCAAAAACACATCAAAAACGCACTGGAACACACCAAAAACGCATCAAAAACGCGCATGCAGAAAAGCATCCAGAACGCATCTGGACTGCGTTTCTATGGTGTGAACTGGCCCTTAAGCAGTAGTAGTTTTTTTGTACCCTGAAAGGTAATGTCATAATGTGCTAGTATGCATTGCATATTAACACATTATGTTAAACTTACCTGAAAAAGAAAGCTTCCAGCGTCGCACTGTCATCTGCGGGAACTCCCATCTTCACCCAGTCTTCCCTTTGGGTTTGCAGAGTCTGGCTGTGTGACTGGCCAGAGCCACAATGACATCACTCCCATGCATGCACGTGGGAGCCGCCGTATACACCACAGGACTCTAAAGGAACGGCCCGGGTGGCCATTCCTTCAGAGTGCATGCGCCAGTGACGTCATCGGCTGCATGTACAGTAAATATCTCCTAAATGGAGCACGTTTAGGAGATATTTACAATACCTATAGGTAAACCTTATTTAGGCTTACCTATAGGTAAAAGTCAAAGATGGGAATTTACTCACACTTTAAGCATTTGAATATCAACAAATCCCAATGTTTTTCTTAGCTAATAAGGCTTGTATTTTGTTTGGAAATCCACTCACAGTCCTCTGTATATCATTTACCATTCCAACACTTGGTGCTAACCTGCTTGGGTATTGGTCCTGTCACACATGGAATTTTACTGTTAATATTAATAATAAAATATTATCAATATAGATTAACATGGAATTATTATCTGTCTATGGTATTTATCATAATCCATGTCAAATTTCTATTTCATAACATGAGTTCTTTGTTAGAGAATTTGCTATTCCAAAATAAAGCCACATTTTAAATAAATGTGACCATGTTTAAATGAACCTGTGAGCCAATGCATGTTAGTCTGCTGGAAACAAACACATATTATCCCTGGAGTGGATATATTTGGTTTTTCAAAGAAACCATCTGCTTTAATGTATATATTTGATAGCTTAAAGTGGTGAAGTGACTAGCTTTAGGTTATACACAGAGATGAAACAAATCATCCTACACAAGTTGTATCTGTTTATCTGGATCCCTCTATTCTCTATAGTCTTTTAAAATGCATATTTTACACAGAATTTCCCAGTTATGAAAAGCAGAGGGTGGGGATGTAAAGTCTCACACTGCAGAGCTAAGTGGGGAGAACTCTGAACCGTGACTGGAGGGAAGAGACACACTCCCTTCACACAGTACATGCACAGCTGTGGTTGTCAATCACAAGCTGTGTGCTGGAGCTCTTCACCCCTGTTACCTTTTTATCTCTTGGTGTCAAGAAAACCTGTCAGAAGTGACTCAAGCTGATAGCAGGGGAACAAGGCAGCAGAGAGAAATGACACTCGGTCCTTTGGATAAAGGCCTGTATAAGACGTTTCTAATTATGCAACACGAGTCAATCGATAAACAATGATGTTTTTTTCTGTATCTGAAAACAGCATAAAATTGTGTAATTTAGTCTCTGTTTTTTTGAATGACAATGAATAATGAAACATCTAAAGGCTGTCATGGTTGCTTGTATTGCCCTTAGTCATGTGACTTTAATAAAATGTTGATTTATTTTAACAGTTTGGGCTTGTGTAATGTTGATTTTTATTTACCACCCTACTCCAGTGATGGCTGGTGGCTTTTTTGGGGGGGAAGGGGCAGCAAACAACCATCCCCCGGGCGGCCGGAGGCACTTAACCAGCACCCACCAGCCCTGCCTGCTCATTGTCTGCCCGGCACTTACCCCATCTTGGTGGTGGGTGACAGGCGGTGGGCTGCAGGTCAGGCAGCGGGTGACAGCGGCGAACTGTTGGTCAGGCAGCAGGTGACGGACGCAGAGCTGTGAGTCCGGCAGCAGCTCCTGTGTCTGTTCCTAGATCAATGCGGCTTCGGCCGTGCGTCTCTTCTCTCCTCCTGCTAGGCATCCAATAGGATCGCCTGTCCTTTCAGTCAATTGGGTGACAGGTCTCAGACCCGCTTCCTGATTGCCTGGGAGGAAGATCAAAGTGGCAATAATGAATATTCATTTGTAATCGTCACACAACTGGGTGGGCTTCGGCCAACCCTTTTTTGAAGCCTATTAGAGCCTCTGGTTCTAATCACGTGCTTAAAAAACACCCCGCCATTGGAATCCATGGTCTGGAATCCCTGTATGTAGATCAGGGGGCCAGACACATGGATGGGGGGGCGCGCCCATCACCCCTGTTCTTATCAGGGATCAACTCAGAAGTGTTCATTTTATTCTGAATCCACCCAAGCTATCCCCCTAGAAAGCAGCCCAAGGCATTCACCACCCCACGACTGCACGTATATACACTTCCCGCCAGGGGCGTACCTAGAGCATTTGGCACCTGGGGAGGATCCTATATCTGGCACCCCCCCCCAAAAAAAATTTAAAAACACCCACAAAATGTATAGATAGACAGAGACAGACCTCACCTCAGAAGTGACCTAGACTATTCTAAAGGGGTAGGAAAAATTGTTTGTTTGTACTGCACTTGGCTCTTGGGTGTGTTGCTCAGCTGCCCCTCTTAATGCAACAGCAACACCCAGTGCCGGCCTGGTGTCACCTCTCTGGCAGGCCACACAGCCTGGCGTCACCCTGTGTGACCCCCTGCCCTGGTGCTTACCGCACCCCCCGCTGGGGCCCTGCATCTCCATAGCGACGCCGCCGGGGCCGGGACCGGGCCGCAGACAGCAGACAGAGAGACATTCCAAGTTCCAGACTAAGTACTCACATCACATCAGATGGAGGGTGCAGGCGCCGGGCGGACCTCAAGCCTGGACCGGTTCTACAGCAGCGGTTAGTGGAGGGCGGCGGGCGGAGGCGGAGGCAGAAGGAAGTGGAAGCGCAGCGGCGGAGCAGTCAGTCACGCACGCACGCAGAGCAGGCAGAGAGAGACCATAACACTGCGCCGCTGAGAGGGGGGGTGTTCCAATCCAACCAACCAAGTTAGTTCATCCGATCCAACAATCCACCTAAAAAAAAAAGAAAGAGCAGTCAGGGATGAGGGGCTCCTGGCTGCCGCCCTCAAGATGCAGTGACACTGTGCACCCCCCCAAAGTGTGGCACCTGGGGCGGCCCGTCCCCCCCGCCCCCCACTTGGTCCGCCCCTGCTTCCCGCGTATACATGCGGATGCGGGATGGGGAATGCCTTGGCTTCTTATGATTGGCTTTGTGCAGTGACAGCTTCCTGGCAGGATTGCTCAGGTGAGTTCAAACTAAGATCTGAACATACCTGAGCTCCTCCCTACTCCTTATCAAATATCAATGTTGTAAAATACTGTATATATGATTATTGTGATTGGGTCATAGTGCTATATGAATGCAGAGGTGAACAGAAACTTCATTGGAAACATAAAAATATATTGTTTCTGGCTAGATTTATACATTTAGGTTGCTGTGCATGCTGGAAAATGTTATTTAGACTGCACAGTATGTATAAACATGTAATACAAGTATATAATACCCTTAAAGCCATCTTCTAGGCTTAGGGCTTACAAGTAAAAAGCAGTCTACCACTATCTGATCTTGACTTTCAATACTGAATGAAGTATTCTACTACTTTTATATTTAGTAGTCCTGCTGAATATTTTCTGGCAGCCATCTGGTGACAGGTGACCAAATTAAAGTGCTGTCAACGTTATTTTGACCTGCTCTCCTTCCCTTTGCAGTGGAAATCCATTTGTCACTGCTAGGAATTTTATAAAGTATTTTTGCTATCATTTCTCTCGTCCTCCTGAGACAAAGACAAAAAAAGTCCAGAGGGAAATGTCCCTAATTTATTTCTGTACCTGCCAGCATCCATTTAACAATGCAGGTATTGTGTTTTGTATGTACAGTACGTCCTTGTTTACTTTTAATTTTAGGAGTAAACACTTTTAACTTATTTTTCTTTTTTTTCATATTATTATTTACTGTATATATCCATCCAACAGGTGCAGATCCAAGACCATTTTTACTACCTTCCCTTATATATAGCTGCTCAGTTGAATAAAGCCTTTTGTATACAGAGTACAATATCTCAAGCTGAAATTTACTTAGTGAGTCAGAGGACTGACTTACTTCCCTCACTTCCCATCCTTATCTGCCCTGTTCAGAATGAGTCCCTGGGGAGCTCATGCTTATTTCTGAAATAAATATTTGCTAAAACAGTAAAAATGGCATTTATACGCTTTAAAAAAAAAAAAAATAAAACTTTCCTAATGCCAAGATAGTTTTCCCCATAAATGGGATTGCAATAGCAATGATGAAAGCAAATTTAAATGCAGGAAATCTATGGTCTGACGGAAAAAAATAGTTGGTGCTTATACAGGCATCAGATGGTAAAATGCAAATGGTTGTAACAGGTAAAGGCAGGTTGGTAATTTTCAAAGATGTCTTCTCTACTACACTTTTAGTGTATAGATATAATACTGACACAATGCTTGTACAATCTTTATTAACCACTTCCTTACTGGGCACTTAAACCCCCCTCCTGCCCAGACCAATTTTCAGGTTTCAGCGCTGTCGCATTTTGAATGACAATTGCGCGGTCGTGCGACGTTGTACCCAAATAAAATTGATGTCCTTTTTTTCCCACAAATAGAGCTTTCTTTTGGTGGTATTTGATCACCTCTACGGTTTTTATTTTTTGCACTATAAACAAAACCAAGAGCGACAATTTTGAAAAAAGAACAATATTTTTTACTTTTTGCTATAATAAATATCCAAAAATAAAAAAAAATAAAAAATTATTCATCAGTTTTGGCCGATTTATATTCTTCTACATATTTTTGGTAAAAAAAATTGCAATCGGCATTTATTGATTGGTTTGCGCAAAAGTTATCGTGTTTACAACTATGGGAATTGATTTATGGCATTTTTATTTATTTTTTTTTTTTTACTGGTAATGGCGGCTATCTGCGATTTTTATCGGGACTTTGATATTGGGGGGGACATGTCGGACATTTTTGACACATTTTTGGGACCAATGACATTTATACAGCGATCAGAAATTTAAATGTCCACTGATTACTGTATAAATGTCATTGGCAATGAAGGGGTTAACCTGCAGGGGGCAGTGAAGGGGTTAACAAATGTTCCCTGGGTGTGTTCTAACTGTGGGGGGGGGCGGGGTTGGCAGGGACATAACAGATCTAACTGATCCCAGTGACAGGGATCAGTAGATCTGCTTGTCCCCCTCTCACAGAACGGGGAACCGCCGTGTTTACATTGGCGGTTCCCCTTTCTACAGCTTTGCAGGCGATCGCGGGTCAGGAGCGGACATCGAGTCCGCCTGACCCGCGGGCACGCCCACGCAGTGTGCGGCGGCCGCGCGCGCAGCTGCCGTCTGTGAGTGCGCGCAGGGGGCTTGTGAAGGAGTGGACGTCCATGGACGTCCACCCGGATATTCAGATCCGCGCTGTAGACGTCTTTCGTCTATAGCGCGGGTCTCTAGTGGTTAAACACTATAGCCTTAATTCACTAAGCTTTAACTGATATTTACCATAATCACCATTATAATCAGCAGTGATGGCCGAAGAGAGCTAAAAATAACTGTCATGTTTGAAAATAACGGTAGTAATGGCAAATAACACATTTATTATAGCTTAGTGAATTATGTCTCATAAGTGTTGGGTGGAAAATGTTTCTCCAAGTCTTTACTGTTTAAATAAATGACTAAATCGATAACAATATATGGGAGTATAGAGATAAAGGGACAAGCTGATCAAAATTCCCTCTTGTTATCTGCATGCAGTTCACTACTGATGTTTGTGAACCTATCTACTTTGGCTATAAGATACTGTATATACCTCCAAATGATGTATCTCAACTATATTATTGAACAGTTTACAGAGGCAATTATTTTCCAAGTACTCTTTGGTATATGTATTTATGTACCTGTATTTAAAACCTATGTTTTGCCTGCTCTTTTTTTTTTCCAAATGATTTTTATTGGATTTTATAACATAATAGAAAGAGAAGTGCAGACATATTGAAGTTGTCAAACAATGGAATAATCAAAGATTATACTATATGTAGCAGTTTAACAGAGATGAAAACATAGCAGTTGACAAGCTTAACTAAGTACCAACGGTCGTGTTTGGCATTACGTACTAACAGTCATGTTTTGCATTGCGTGTGTCAGAGTCTGCTGCCCCACTCCTCCAGACACCCCTTCTGGGTACATACTGTGTCGAGGGAGAGGGGGGCAGACACGCCCACTCCATTTCTCTTAAGTAGGTATGATAAGGTAAAACTGTATGAGAAGGACATTCAGGAATACTGTCTAATGGAAATTGGATATTGTTCCTCTAAAAGACCATTGCAAGGATAGTACAATTTTCATGGTATTGCCCCGTCTTTATCCAACCATGCGGACCATTTTTTGTTATATTTGGACAGATTGTGTTCGGATAGTGCGAACATTCATTCATAGGAGCTGTGTAGGGGGATCGATGTGATTACCTCTTTGATGGAGGGTGGTTCTAAATTTGTCCAACATTTGGTAATCACCAATTTGGCTGCTAGGAGTATGTGGGTTGTTATTAGTTTATGTTGGTGAGGGATTTGGTCAATGCCTATGTGGAGCAGGGCAAGCTCCGAAGTTGGAGTTATAGGAATGTTGGTAATGTGGTGTATAAGCAGGAACACTTCAGCCCAGAATTGGGTAAGTTTATCACACTTCCACATGATGTGTAATAGATTTCCCTCTCTCCCACATTGTCTCCAGCATGTGGGATCAGTACTAGGGGAGAACTTGGTAATTTGTGCTGGAGTTATGTACCATCTAAGATTCACTTTCAGGCTAAGTTCCCATAGATTTGCGGCCCTAGATGCCCCGTATGTTGTTTTGATGGCTGTTATCCATTGAGAGGGGGAAAAGGTTTTGCCCAAGTCCCTTTCCCAATTTAAAATAGGCTTAAGTTTAGAAAAAGAGTTCTTATTCCCTAAAAGACCGTAGAATAGCGAGATGCCTTTAAATTTGCTAGTCAGTTTGGTTAGGTAGTTTACAATGTCCCCGTGGAGGTATAGACGAAGGTAAGGATTCCTCAATAAACAGTAGGACAGCTGGGTTTATTTGAAATAGTCTGTCTTAGATAGGCTTGGGTAAGGGTCGTGAAGGGTTTGATGTAGTCTCGCTCATACAAGTCTGAGATGTGTGAGACGCCTTTTGCCATCCAGGATTTCAGTGGGAATCCTGGGATCAGGAAGGACATTACAGTAAAGGGCACAGGAATGATTGCAGGAGATGAACCTTTAGGTACCTTTTTCTTGCATATATTAAAGGCCTCAACAGTCGCACATATAGAGGGAGAGAGTTGTGTCTTATTGGTCCGTAGGGACGGTTTGCTGAAGAGCCATGCTACCAGGTCGTTACCTGGGATCTGGAGGGCTTCCATGTCCCGCCATGGGCTAGTTATATTGGTTATGAACCAGGGCTTGATTTGGGTCAGAATGGCAGTATAATAATAGTCTTTTATGAGAGGGTATCCTGCTCCTCCTGACATTTTATGGTTGGTTAAGTTTACTAATGAACTTCTAGCTCTGGATGCTTACCAGATATGTTTACCTATTATTTTTTGTATGGCTGTAAAGAAGGATGATGGAACTGGAATGGGTAGGGATCTAAAGATGCATAGAATTTGGGGTAGCACAATCATTTTAAATGCCGATAGTCTACCCGTCCATGTAAAGTATGGTTTGTGGATGTTGTTGATAGCTACCGGTAGATTGTGAAGGAGAGGTACGTAATTCCCCTGGTAGAGGGAGGAGGTAGTTTTGGTTAGTTTGATTCCTAGGTACGAAATTGAGCGCTCTGCCCAAGTATATGGGTGTCGAGCTTTCAACGTTTCCTGTTGGGTACTTGGGACCCCCATAGGCAATATAACCAATTTAGTGGTATTTACCTTATAATAAGATATTTTACTAAATTAGTCTAGTATGTGTTCCACCGAAGCCAAGGAAGTTGAGGGGTTAGTGAGGCTAAGAATGACATTGTCCGCAAATAGGTTTATTCTGTGGTCCTGGTGGCCCAGTGGCACACCTGATATGTTTGGGACTGATCTGATTTTTTCCGCCAAAGGTTCTATCAGTGTATTAAAAATGAATGGTGATAGGGGACAGCCTTGTCTCGTACCATTTGTGATTTTGAAGGGAGTAGAGATCATTAGCGAGTGGAGGACTTGGGCTGAGGGATTAGAATATAATGCTAGGATTGCAGACAGGATGTAGCCCTGGAAGCCAAATTTTTGCAAGGTCGCTTTCATGTATCCCCAGTGGACCCTATCGAATGCCTTCTCTGCATCTAAAGATAGAAACAGAGAAGGCACTCTCGTCAACCCAACTTGGTGTATGATATTAATCATTCTGTGAGTTGTGTCCGATGATTGGCGGCCTTTGGTGAAACCCGACTGGTCGGGGTGGATCAAACTGGGGAGAAGGTTGAGTAACCTAGAGGTTATGATTTTTGCGAACAATTTAGTATCATGAATGAGAAGGGAAATTGGATGGAAATTTTTGGGGGTATTAGGATCCTTCCCCGGCTTCGGAAGAGTGATTATTGTTGCTTTCAACATTTCTGCTGGCAAGGAGGCTGAGGAGGCAGCAGTATTGAACAACTGGGTTATGTGCCCTGAGAGAAGGTGCTTAAATTGTTTGTAGTATTCCCCTACGAACCCATCTGGCCCAGGAGCTTTGTTATTTGGAAGAGAGTCTATGGCATGTTCTGTTTCGGATGTGGTGAAAGGAGCATTGAGATTGTCTAATTCGTCAATTGTTAAATGTGGGAGAGTTACTGAATCAAGGAATGCTTTAATGGTGTCATCCTCTGGTTGGGGAGTATTGGAGTCATTACTCAGGTTGTATAAGTTATAGTAGAATGTGCTGAAGGCATTTGCAATTTCTTGTGGGTCAGTGAGTTTGTGTTTGGTTATGGGGTAGAGCAAGTAGGGTATGTGGGTTTTGGATTGACTACCTCTGATTTGTGACACCAGTAATTTACCTGGCTTGTTACCATAGACATAGAAATTAATTTTGAATCTCTTTTCTGTTTTTTCAAAATCCTCGATTAGTAGGGATCTCAGTTTTAGTCTTAAGTTGAAAATTTTTGTTTTGAGGGTTTCAGATGGGGATCGTATGTTATCGAGGTCACATTTTTGTATTTCTTCCAAGAGTGCCTCAATCTGCTGCCTCCTTTGCCTCTTTTATCTAGCCCCTTGTTGTATACACAATCCCCGTACTACTGCCTTGTGTGCTGCCCATACTACATTTGGGTCTGGCACAGAGTCTGTGTTAGTAACAAAAAAGTGTTTAAGTTCATCGGCTAGAGTGGATAGCAATGGTTCCATTTGGAGTAAGCATGTGTTCATCCTCCAGATGCAGGGAGTTGCAGATTTAGTTTGATCTTCGATTGTGATTGTAATGGGGGAATGATCAGACCATGTCGCTGGAAGTATAGCTGTCGCAGATACCTTTTGTAGTGTCCACTGATCCAGCAGGAAAAATCAATGCGAGAATACGTATTGTGTCTTGGTGAGAGAAATTTGAAATCTTTTTCGCAGGCATGTTGACATCGCCAATCGTCGAACAGTTGTGCTTTATAGAGCCAAGGGTTAAGTGCAGCCTTGCCCCTGTTGGGGGTGGACGTGGTGTTAATTTGAGGGTCCAGGGTTATGTTGAAGTCTCCACACCAAATTGTCGTTCCCTGCTGGGCCTTTGAACCTTCTTGTGAAGCCTCCGAATGAATCTCAGCTGATGTGTATTGGGTGCGTAGAGTGAGACGATTGTATAAACTGCTCGGTTTATACTACCTATCACTATCAGATAACGGCCTTCAGGATCCTTGATGTAATTTTGTAATTGGAAGTCCAGTGAGTCCCTTATTGCGATTAAAATGCCCTTTTTTTTGTGGCGCATTAGCCATAAGTATTGTGTTGTAACTCTTGTTGGTACACATCAGCGGGTTACTAGAGTGAAAATGTGTCTCCTGAGCACATATAATGTCGCATTTTGTTTCCTCCGCTAATTTCCATAGAGATTTCCTTTTAGCAGGTGGTTTAGCCCGTTGGTGTTGACCGACACTATTTTCATTACCATGGAGATTGGTAGTCGGTTTTATCAGGTAAGTTGAAAATTAGTTGTAGATTGGTGCGGTAAATATGGAAGGTTGATTAAGTAATTAACAAAACTATGTTGACTGGGGTCTTGAAAAGTGTCTTTCCTTGGTGGAGTAGGTTATCGTACTCATTGTTAGCTTGTCTCTGGTTGAAGAAACAGGAGTGTTTGAACCTGCAGCTTCTCAACAACAATAGAAGCTACTTGGGCAGACGAATAACAAGGAGAAAACAAGGAGTTAAACCAAACGCAAAAGTATTCCTTTATGATAGGCACAACTGGCGCCTAGGAATGAGAATGTGGGGGAAAAAAGTTCACTTGGCCGAGCAACGCAAGCATCTGCATGATCGCCGTAACAGTTGAATTCCAGTGGTTACATAGTTACATAGTTAGTCAGGTTGAAAAAAGACACAAGTCCATCCAGTTCAACCAAAAAAAAAAAAAAAATGTATATACATATATATATATACATATACACACATATATATACACACATATACACATACACACACAGTTAAAGGGGGTGTGGTTGGGGGTGAGTAA
>BLSH010249788.1:1493077-1509022 GCA_018402905.1 Glandirana rugosa
ATTTCCTTATGAAAACGCAAACCAAATTGAGGAACAAAAGAGGAACAATAAGCAGACGGGTTCATCGAAGATAACAACAACTCTTCGACGTCCAAGTTTGTGAGGACAAAGGTAGTCGGTTTTATCAGGTAAGTTGAAAATTAGTTGTAGATTGGTGCGGTAAATATGGAAGGTTGATTAAGTAATTAACAAAACTATGTTGACTGGGGTCTTGAAAAGTGTCTTTCCTTGGTGGAGTAGGTTATCGTACTCATTGTTAGCTTGTCTCTGGTTGAAGAAACAGGAGTGTTTGAACCTGCAGCTTCTCAACAACAATAGAAGCTACTTGGGCAGACGAATAACAAGGAGAAAACAAGGAGTTAAACCAAACGCAAAAGTATTCCTTTATGATAGGCACAACTGGCGCCTAGGAATGAGAATGTGGGGGAAAAAAGTTCACTCGGCCGAGCAACGCAAGCATCTGCATTTGCTCCTTCTATGGTGGGAGGTCGGCGACTGAAGCTAACTGTGCTTTGTTCCATCGGGGTGCCATCAGCGCTGTCGGGAATAATGCCCCATTCCTGAAGAAGGCATAGGCCACTTTGTTCTGAGGTCACAACGTGTTTCCGACCGTTGTAGGTAATTGAAATTTTGGATGGTGCTATCCATTGGTATTGGATACTGTTATTACGTAAGGATTTTGTGAGGTTGTTCAGTTGACGGCGTCTGTTAAGTGTATGCTGAGACAGGTCGGCAAAGATTTGTAGGTTGTTGTATGGTTCCGGCAGACTTCCCATGCAGCGTGTTTTTTGCATGAATAGCTCCTTGAGATGGAAAAAGTGGAATCTTAAAATCACATCTCTGGGTACTATGTCCGGGAGGAAGTTGGGTTTGGGCAGCATGTGTATACGGTCTATGACCAGTTCTATGTTCTTGGTGTCGGGTAAGATGAACTTGATTAGTCCGTGGGCATATGAGGACAGGTCGGATGGTTGCACCGTTTCTGGAACACCGGATCTTAATGTTGTTGCGTCTCGATCTGTCTTCGATGTCTGCAACTTTGTCTCTCAGCCAGGTGATCTCAGTGGCTTGCTCCGCCTGTGTCATTAATAACGTCATTAATAGTAGCTGTCATGGTCCCCATATTGGTCTCCATTTGGGAAACCGTGTTGTCTAGTACATACATGCAATAACCAAGCTTGTGCATCATAGTTAACATGTCACTTTGTATGGAGCTTCTGAGGGACATCAGTATCTCCTTTAGAGTGGAATCTAGCACAGGTTGGCCTGCTGTAGGAAGAAACAAAGAAATTGCATCCGGAACGATCGGTTGTTCGGAAAGGTTGTTTGCTTGCAACGATAGTTTGTTCGGGTATGACGAAGGATCGTTCGTTTGAGACATAGGGTCGTTTGGAAGAACAGTTCAGCGGCCTACCTCTTCCGACGCGGGAGAGTCCAGGCGGACCCTTGCCTTGGCTGGGCTTCCAGAAGTCGGTGTGCCTGTCGGGGAGGAGAACAGATCTCTTTGAGCAGGTGAGGAGGTGATCCTCTGTGCTGATGGCCCCTCGAGGCAAGCTGTTAGGAGAGTCGCTGTGACTTCTTGTAATGTTGCGGCGCCATCTTGGGCTCTCCTCATGGACGGCTGATACATGAATGCTGTCAGTTTGCTGGGCAGCCTGTGGTCTTTGCGCTTCATGGCCATAGTTCCCATCGAGTCCGGGGTTTTCTGGATGTTTTTGGAGGATGATTTGTAGGACTGGAAAGCTGGCAGATGCTTATTGTGGCGAGTCATGGATGGAGCTCTGCTACTGTGTGGCCATCAAGGTCGCTCGCCGGCCACGCCCCCGCCTGCTTTTTTTTAAATACACATTCTAGTTTGCTTTGAGCAATTATTGCATTGCAAATATTGTGTTTAATTTTATCATTGGGTCCTGTGAGCAGCCTCCAAAGAAGGGGGCAATATTTTTGTTTTTCCCCTCTTTATTATCAGGCACATAAGACTTATTTTTGCCTGTAGAGATTTGATCATCAGTAGAAAAATAGTTATCTTATTTACACATTATCACAATAATCTAAATCCTCTAAAATAAGAAAAAAAATTCTGTGTTAAAGGCGCAAGCCTAGTACAGGGAAATATTGTATAGTGGGAAAGTTCATGTGCCTCCAATGAAAACCCAGTCCTGCACACTAACTTCAGTTCCTCTGAAACCTCCTGTTGCTTGAACTTGTTGGAAGGGCACGTGTAATCCAGAGCAACGTTTCTCAACTCAAGTCCTCAAGTACCCCTAACAGGTCATGTTTTCAGGCTTTCCATTATTTTGCACAGGTGATATGATCAGCTTCACTGCCTTAGTAATTACCACAGCCATTTCATCTGAAGGAAATCCTGAAAACATGACCTGTTGGGAATACTTGAGGACTGGAGTTGAGAAACATTGGTCCAGAGGACCCCTATGATGGTGTGTCTTATAGCCTGGGCCTATGTCAGCCTTGAAAGCCTTAGACGTCCGGAGCAGAAGCAGTCTTCAGCACAGTATAACCAACTAAACTGCTCATACTTTATAAAGTTATTCAAATGTAGGGCACACCTGCTTTCCACAGTTTATTAAATATCCCCATCCTGAGACTAGTAAAATGCTGCATTATGTAAACACCTCTATAAAACACAGCATTTGCATTCATGAGAACATTACTTGCCTGAACCTGACGACAGTACATTAAGTGGGGACAATTATATTAGTCACCGCTTTCAAATGATCTGACTCACTGTTTCGACAGGCGCTTGCAGAACATTTTCATTATTACACTAACAGCATAAAGAATCACAACGCTTATGTAGTGATGATTTCACCAAATTATCTTTCATAGAGCATTTTATAATTTACCAGAATTCTTAAAGGGCCACTAAACCCCAATATGCAAAATGGTACATACAAATCATGAAATGAAAATACGATGGAGATTTTGTATTTTAATAAAAATATACTGAAAATAAATTATGACCCAGGTACACCATATAAGATGAAAACAATGAGATATCACTGCCTTTAATTGGTTAGCGTGCTTGGATTGCAGTATTTGTGTACTTTCATTCCTACCAGGGACATTTTCTAAATTCTGTCTAGTCTGTCTCTAGTTCACACTGCAGCAGTTTGTGTGTTCTGGTTTTCTTTCATACTTCTAAATATTGTTTAGTCATATGCTAAACTCCTTGAGACCTTTCAGTTTTCTCAGACGCATTCTTTAGAATTTTCCTGAGCCAATACACATAGCCTTTATGGGTTGCAGTTTTATTTACAGAGATGCCAAAGGCCAAGTCCTAGGAAAGTGCCCGGTTACACCACTTTCTGTTTTGTTCTAGGCATGTACACCCGCGAAGATGTGATTAATTCAATGTTACTTCTTTTCCATTGTGAGAGTCCCAAGTGTGCTAAGGAGGGTGTGATTAAACCACTAAGGATGTGAATCCCTTTGCGGTTGACTTCTGAATTCCAAACATGTGTAATGGTGCTGTCCAATTGCAGCACATCCCTCCTATTATTTTAATGTGTCTGGGAGGGACTGATGAAGCATCCAACGCTGCTGCAGACTTTGGCTGAATGGAGCTGAATGTTGTGGTATTAGCGTTTATGGTCTTGTGCATTAAGAGACAAAGGTCTGGAGCACAGAAGACCTGTGTCTTTTAAGTATTCCATCCTGGATACACAACTTTTCTTCCAGAACTTTGATATCGGTTTAAAATCATTGTTCTTTCTTTTGGAAATCTTTGGCATAATGGGTGATCAGTCACCATGAGAATGTTAGCTTTTCCATGCAATTGGGCTCACAGCACAGAAAAACACTGCACACCAGACCTATGGGGCCTTTACTTTCCCTGTTTGCAGTATAGACAAATTGGCATTATCAATCAGCCCTTTATTCAGGGGCATTAGAATTGGTCCCTCACCAGTTCAAGGGTTCTCTCTGGTCCCAGGTGACCATGCTTATTGTGTAAGTCTGTTAGCCTCAAGGCTTCTCAGGGAGGTCCTTCAGTGAATCAAACTATCAAAAAGGTGCAACCGATCCCATTCTTTATGAATCAGTCCCTTCTGGGGAACTTTTCAACAGAAGCTCTGGAAGACAGCTTGCTAAAGCATTCCAAGTCATACTGAGAGTAAGTAGATCATTGTCTCTCACTAACTTTTACATGCAAGGAGTCACATAGTGCAAGGCTCAAAAACACATGGACAAACCTTGCCTGACAAGGATGACTGTGGACCACCAAGGAACTCTCTGTGGACCCTAGGGGTCAATATCACATGGTGGCTAGTGTGTCAGTCCCTCAGAAATGGATGGACAAAAAGGCCTTTAGTAGCTAAAATAGCTCAAAAGCTAAATTTTATCTGTGCATTTAGTTGTTTGCCTGGAGTTGAGCTTTAGGGCAAATTGAGTGAACTCTCTGGTTTTAGTACTTTCTTTCCTGTATAAAAGATAACAGCTCACTGCCTGAGACTACTCTTTAAAGCACCAATCACCTCCCCCATCCCTCTGGACCAGATGAATTTCAATCAGTGTATGGACAGCTTTAGCATTCTTAACCACTTCAATGCTGAGCACTTCTACCCTTTTCCTATCCAGGCCAATTTTCAGCTTTTAGTGCTCTCACACTTTGAATGACAATTGCGCGGTCATGCAACTCTGTACCCAAACTAAATTTTTATAATTTTGTTCACACAAATAGAGATTCTTTTGGTAGTATTTAATCACTACTGTTTTTTTTCTTTTTGCTAAATAATAAAAAAGACTAAACATTTTGAAAAAAAACATGTGTTTTTCTTTGTTTCTGTTATAACATTTTGCAAATAAACTATTGTACTTCATAAATTTAGGTCAAAGTGTATTCTGCTACATCTTCTTGGTGAAAATAACCAAAATCAGTGTATATTAATTAAACTGTATGAAAGTTATAGAGTCCACAAACTATGGGATAGATCTGAAAATTAATCAATCTTGATGAACTGGCAGCCTACCTCATTTCTTGAGGCACGAAAAAGTCAGGACAGTACAAATATCCCCCAAATTACCCCTTTTTGGAAAGAAGACAGCCCAATGTATTTAGAAAGAGGCATGTGAGTTCTTTGAAGTTGTAGTTTTTTTGTCAGAATTTTTGGGAAAATTAAGAAATGTTCATTTTTTTTTCATACTGTCAGTGCAGTACAGCGTTATCATATAATGGGTGTGGTGGTAATCAGGGACACTAACTGGTGACAGTTCAAAAAAATATATAATAATATAAGGTTACCATAGTAAAATTGTACAGTACTACTCTGGGGAAGTGATCAGGATTTTTTTTACACATATTGTTTGCTTATAGCAGTGCATTACATTGCTAAAAGCAAGCATTTTACTAAATGAAACTGATTCATTCAATCTGTTTTGTTTTAATTAGCTGTGATTGGCCCTGTCTGTACCATGTGATCACACCGACAAATCACAGCTAGCAACACAGTTGTATTCAATGGAAGGCATGAAAGCAAGCCATCCATTGTATTCAACTGTCATGTGACCTACCGTGATCAGTCACGGAGGCCACATGGTACCGACAATGAGTCAGTACTCTGATCAGTCATCAGCTATGTCCCATGTGTGCTACTATGGATATTTAGGTGACTTTATTGCAGATTTATTTGTTATATTGCATAGTTAGATTTTTAAGCCCATGTGCTGTCTTAAGAATCTAAGGCTCTCCCCACTGATATGCAAATAAACCAGTCGGATTGGTTTAGTAGATAAGCAAAGGGCAGTAAATGGAAGTTGGGGGGGCTTAGAATTTTGAAATAAGCATGTGGTTGGACAAGGGAAAGTTGTTTTGCAAGACAAAGATGCAAGACATGGCTGCTAGAAGCTGGAGAACTTTGGAGACATTTTGAGCTGGACTCTGAGAAAAGAACCATGAAGGACATTCCATCTTGATTACATCTCTAAGTTGAGTAACTGTTTATTTTACTTAATGTATACATATTGTACATGATTATTTGCTAAAAAGGATAATTGGCTTGAGCATGTTGTAGGTATATTTTGTAACTATTAATTGTGTTTTGTGCACCTGTATGTGAGGCTTTTCTGTTTAGAAAAGCATTGAGACACTACTAAAGTCTAGGTTTCCTTGGCTTTTATTGCAAGAACCTATAATAGATAGATGCAATCATTTGGGGGCTCATGACCGGAATTTGAGCTAAACCTCAACTGAAGCGGACCTGTTTGCTGTGATGTGTTTTGCTGCTTGTACTGGGGGAAAATGCCGCATGCACTGTTTAGAAAGAATAAGGCTGCAGAGGTTTCTGGTGTCCAGTAGTAGAACATGTGCCACTGTTACTTCCCATAAGCGGGAAGCTGGAAATCTGATCAGCTCAAATAGAGATGGTCGAGTTGAGTCAGATAACAAGAAGGCAAGGCCTATGGTCTCCAGGAGACACATGTGAACTGATTTACTTAAGGAGGGGGTCCCTAGAGAGGAAATAGATGGGATTCCCACACCAGCATTGCTTAAGATGTGGAAGCAAGTGGTTGGGAATGGTAGATTCAGTCACTTTGTTTTTGTTGTCATAGAATGGGTCATTTTGCTACAGAGTGCCATGCTGTGAAGACTGGACAACAGCAGGCCAGTGTTCCCAGGACTGCATGCAGAGAGATGCAGGTTTATTTTTTCCATTGTAAATCAATTCCTTTCTGTGAAAGTGTTGCAAGGCAATAGTGGGCATCCTACAGATAGCGCTAGAGAAACGTGAGCCATGAGTTATATTTTTGGCACAGTTGGAAGGAAAATATAATCTGCTTTGTCTCTTACTCTTTTAAGGTTTAAGGTACTGGACATCAAGAGGTGAAGCATGCAGAGCAGATGACCAGGCCAGATGGGAGGAGGCAGACCAGAAGGAAACCTGAGGAAGATGCGGATGATTTCCTGATGGTGGCTGAATTGGAGTGGACTTTCATCTGAGCATTTCCTTATGACCAAGAGGACAAGAGACTTGATCATCTGGGACTTTTTCCCACAGACTGCCAAGGACATTGCTAACCCTGCTCAAAGGAATGTTTCAGCCTTCCAGGGGCAAAAGTCTGATCGCCGGTGTGGCTTGGCTATGGAGGAGTAAGGAAGCACGTTGTGGAGCTCTGCATGGCCTGAGGCTAAAAACGGATATTTATACCTTGCTGACTGAGCCCTTTTTACATGCCGGGCGACCGGAAAAACCCGCAGGCACCTGGGGAGACGAGGGGCTCTGAGATAACGCACTATTTTCTCAGACAGCACACCGCTCCTTCACCCGTGGTCGGACCTAAGATGGCGCCGCCGCGTGTTTCCCAGCCAGGGGCCGGAGCCGCCACTAGTAAGAAAACCACCCATGGAGATAAATAAGTGATAATGGATAGCGCCTCCCCTCACAGTGCAAATAAATAATACACAAACATATAATTAATTAGATAAATGTCCATTCGTGATCAGTCATAATGTGATTACTCCAAGAAGTGAAAAAAAGATTTTTTGTAAATAAATCAGTTCATAATCCAAAAATATTGTAAACATTCACTATATTAAATCATAGTAAAAAGCAGTGCTACAATCAATAAATCAATAAACCATAGTGCAAATAATACAATAATGTGCAAAAAGTTCATGCAAAGTCGCAGCAAAAGTGCCAGTGCAAACTATATGTGCAAGACAAACTGGTGCAAAATTGCGACAATATAAGTGTCCATAAACAGTCCACCTTTAAGTGTGCAGCATCAATCCTTCATACTTGTTTCCATCACCAAAAAAGACCGCATGCAGGTGATCACACCAGAGGCTTACCAGATGTCTGGATTAAAATCGCCTGTATATCAGAGAAAACCTCAGCCAAATATCCCTTAAATGAGGTCCACACTTCCAAGGAACAATCGATCACCCATGTATCACAGTCAGCTGTTCCTCGCCCCTATTACCCTCACCTGATGACGCCCACACGAGTAAGGAGGCGCTGTTTTTGTTTAAGTATCACCCATGGAGATACTGCGGCAAGCGGGAGCACTGCAGACCTGGACAGAGCACCCTCCCCGATCATGTCCCCTGCCATCCCGCGGGAGGACTCACAGATAGACCCGAGCTTTGCAAGCGGGACGAGCAGACCTGTGGATTATGGCCTCCCCGAGCTAGTTTCTACATTGCCCTCCAAACAAGACCTTCAGGAGATGGCAGCTTCTATAGTGTCTGCGCTCTCGAGGGAACTACGCGACCTCGGATAGCGGGTGGACACTGTGGAGGAAAGAGTGGTGGAATTGGAAACCTCGGCCACTGCAACGGAGACCCGGGTCACCGCCCTAGAACGCGAACATCAGGACATCCGCCACCACCTCATTGAGATCCAGCTTTGGCTGGATGATGACAAAAATAGGAGCAGGAGGAATAATTTGCGCCTTCGTGGCATCCCTGAAGCAACGACAGGCCCGGATCTCTGGGCGACGGTTGTGGCCATCCTGAACAAGGTCCTGGACAAGCCTCCCTCAGCAGGGTCCACTTCTTCGTGGTGAAGGAGGAAATACTCCGTCAAGCCTGGTCTAAAGGCTCAATAGACTTTGATGGTGCCTCCATTCAAATCTACCCGGATGTCTCCAACAGACGTGGGCCATGCGGGGGCTGATGCGCCCACTCCTAGACTTGATTAGGGAAGCCGATGCTACCTATCGATGGGGGCATCCATTCCACCTCATCATAAGAAAGCAGGGATCCGACTTCTTTCTGCGAGCACCGGAGCAGCTCCCGGACCTCTTTAGATTTATCGACAGACCAGCTATGAGTGTTTCCGATTGGCATGCATACTTGTTGTCCCAGGAGGCGGTCGGCCCACCGATGCCAAGGCCGCAACGCCTAAGACGACCACGATCAAGAGCATCGAGCAGGGAGCCGCGGAGACCGCATCCCACTGCGGCAGAAATGTGACCTGTCGCTTGCTCTCTGCCCTTTAAGGGATATGACTCCCATGCCGCCCCATTGACGTTGGAGCTCCCGACCCGGACCTTGTTTCACTGGGAAGGGGATGGTGGGGGCCTCTTTATCACGTTGTGATGGAAAGCTAACAGCCTCACTGGCTTGGTAGTCATGCTCCCCAGTCATGACAGACAGTTCTGTTTTTGTTGTGTTTCCCGTTTTTTCTTTGAGTTTCTGCTACCCTACCTACACCGGATTTTGGAGTACTTTGCATCTGTCGGATTGGGTCCCACGCCCGTATTTGGCCCTTCCCATGCATTATACCTCCCCCCGGATTCCCCACGCTAACTGAGTTTCTCCTAGGGATCGGATGGTGTATAACCGCCCCGACACAGGAACTGGGGACCCTCACCGCCTTTTTCTATCCTGAAGCATTACCCCCATGAACAAGGGACTTGCGGTGCTCCTGTGTACAGTTAACAGGACATGTGGGCTGCATATACACGGTAGGGGTGGGAAGACATCGGGTATTGGTCTTTGTATATTTAATGTCTTTGATTGTTATTTTATTTCTGCGATTTCCATGGTGATCCCATTATGCCTCTAGTCATTTTACCTAATAATGTGGTTCACGGCTCTGGTCTGCTCCTGCTGCCCACTAGTGAGTTGGGTGGGGGTGGTGGAGCAGGGCCCAGTGACTGTGGCGCGCTTTGGGGCTTCGCGCCTCCTCCTGGGCCCCGCCGCTGCGTACTGGGGCCCCCGCTGCGGACGGAGGTGTTGCTCCGGTCTTTGCGGTGGCTCTTGACTCTTCCCTCGGCCGCCCTGGGCTAGCGGTGGGCGGCAGGCGGGTGGTCCGTGGGGGGGGGGTGTGGGGTTTACGTGGCGTGCCTCTCCTCGAGCCAGAGACTTCATGGCTCCTGGGGGCTGCGGCTACCCCGGGTTAATGCTTGTGGACATCGCTCCTGGTTGCCTGGGTGCCGCGCCTGACGGCACCCGGTGTCCATGGGTATGTGACAATGCTTGCTCCCCTAAGGGGGGGTTTTTCCTGTCTGGATGTGGTGATCCTCTTGGGGCCACGGACAATCCCCTGTGTGCGCCGGCCGCTGTCTGCCGGATCGGACGGGCCCCTGGTCACTCAAGCTGTTTGACCTATTGTATTGTATTTTATTTTATCTTATTTTATTTTATTTCATTACTTCACTGTTTGGGCTTAATTTACAACTTAGAACTCGACACTGGTTGTTTGTTAAATTTGTATTAGACAGCCTCATGCTATGCATCTCCTCTTTGCCTTAGATAGTTCACCCTTACCTCAGATTTTAATTGGGTGAACACCCTAACCCTAGCCGCCCCCCACATAGGGTGGACCTCTGACTTGGCATTTGTTGTGCCAGAAAGGAGTCCTTCTCTAACTGTAGAGTAGCGAAAACCCTATTTCCCCGTTTTCTAACTTACCTTCTCTTCTTATTTTCACCTCGCACCTTTGGTCTTTGTTACCCTCTCCTACTGCATTGTGCTTAGCCCCTTTTATTTCTCTCTTCTTTGTCTTCTTATTTTTTATCCTCATTCTGCCTCTCGCCTGGACGGAATCGACAGAGGACACCCATATCCCACCTGCTTAAACGGAGGTAGTCTTGGGGTGAAGACATTGCCATGGCCCTCCTCAAGGTCACTTTGCACAATGTGAGCGGTTTGAATATCCCAGAAAAGCCCGCCCAACTATTGGCAGACCTAAAAAGGGGCAAAACCCATGTGGCCTACCTCCAAGAAACGCACTTCCGGGGCGAACACATCCCCAGACTGACTAATAGAGCATTTCCTACGGTTTATAACAGTGTGTCTCCGGTCTCCAAAGCCAAAGGGGTGAGTATTCTGGTGAGCAGATCGGTCGCGTGGACATTTGAAGCTCTTAAGGCAGATACACAGGGCCGCTACCTCTTCGTGAAGGGGGAAGTGGCCGACATCCAGGTCACGTTAGTCAACGTGTACTTCCCAAATACCGATCCCCCACAGTTCCTGCAGAAACTGGTCCCAAAACTCCTGGAGTTTAGGGAAGGCATTCTGATCTTTGGAGGTGATCTCAACTTCGCTTTGGATCCACTCTTGGATGTTTCCAAGGGGGCATCTCATCTCTCGTACTCCCGCCTCAAATGCCTGAAGTCCGACTTTCAAGTTCTTCATCTGTCGGATCCTTGGCGCTTACTCCACCTGCAGGCCAGAGATTACTCTTATTTTTCGCCAGTCCACCACACATATTCACGGTTAGACTATCTTCTAATCCCTCATAATGAACTTTCCAGGGTGGTCCCAACTTCTATCGATGTGATCTCCTTTTTGGACCACGCCCCAGTTCACCTGACTCTGCAGTTGGGCCCAACTGCCAGGACCCCGCCCTCTTGGAGACTAAACGAGTCCTTATTGCAGTCCGAGGAAGTCAGCGCGGAGCTTCTTACGGCTATTCGGGAGTACTTCTCCATCAATGCGCTCTCTGTTGACAACCCGTTAACGGTATGGGAAACCCATAAGACCGTCGTCCAGGGCATACTGATCAGGGTCGGGGCCCAACTCAAGCGGGAGAGGACTCGGCGCTCAGACAAGCTTTTAACTCGGATTCAAAAACTGGAACGGATACACAAAGCAAGCCTGGCACGCTCTACATATCATGAGCTCCTTAAGGCTCGTGAGGAACTGGGCTCCCTGGTATTTCACAGAATGAAACAAAAATTGGCATGGGCGCAACGCACAATGTTTGAATTTTCAAACAAACCCGGTACCCTTTTAGCGCGGGCACTGAGGGGCCCTCAAACAAAAACACATATTTCGCATGTCGTAGACGCCAAGGGGCAGAAAATATCTGCCTCAACGGACATGGCATTGGAGTTTAAATCTTATTTCGAAGGACTCTATAATATCAAGGAGAGGTCCCCTGAGGTCTATCCACCTTAGGGGAGAGCTCCACCGCAGTCCTATATCGCGGCATCCGGCATGCCGGTGTTGCCTTCTGGGATGCAAGAAGAGCTGGAGGAGCCCATTACGTTCGAGGAGTTGGGAGTGGCTCTTGCCCATTCCAAACCCAAAAGGCCCCGGGCCCAGATGGCCTTACCCCGGCTTACTATAAAACCTTCTTTGGGGTACTGTCACAACCCCTGGTTTCAGCATGGAACTCAATTACAGAGGGGAATTCTTTCCCGATTGACACCCTCCGAGCGTACATCTCTTTGATCCCAAAAGAAGGTAAAGACCCTTCGCGCTGCGGGAACTATCGGCCAATTGCATTACTGAACGCAGACCTGAAACTGTTTGCGAAGGTCTTAGCAAACCGACTGCTACCGTATATCCCAAGCCTAGTTCACAGAGACCAGGCTGGTTTTCTTCCGCTACGGGAACCCTGTGACAACACCATTCGGGTGGTGAACTTGATCCATGCCGCCCGATCAACCCGTCAACCGCTTCTCTTGCTATCCACGGATGCGGAGAAAGCCTTTGACAGGGTTAATTGGTCATTTATGCATGCCACCCTCGAACATATCGGACTCAGACCCTCCATGCTCTGCTGGATCCGCTCCCTCTATTCGTGCCCCACGGCGGCGGTGAAGGTGAATGAAACCCGGTCCCCTTTCTTTAACATCCGAAATGGTACGAGGCAGGGCTGTCCCTTGTCCCCTCTAATCTTCATTCTCTCACTGGAAGCCGTTCCCTGTATGATAAGGGGGAATCCCGCTGTTGAAGGTTTCCAGAAACGGTTCGGAAATCACAAGGTGGCTGCCTTCGCTGACGACTTGATCTTCTTTCTCACTAACCCTCTCAACTCGTTACCAGAGCTGCTTCATATGCTACGAGAATATGGCTCCTTGTCCTTTTATCAAATCAACTTGGCCAAATCTACGTTTCTTAATATTTCAGTGGACAAGGAAGAGCTCCGCTTGTCAACCTCAGCCTTCCCATTCCAAGGAGCTACGTCCTCTGTTCGCTATCTGGGAGTGAACATCACACCAGACCCCTCCGATCTTTTTGAGGCAAACTTTGCCCAGTTACTTGCCCGCCTTAAAACGGATCTATTACACTGGCACGCTCTCACTCTGACCTGGTTTGGTCGGTGTAACACCCTAAAGATGAATTTTTTTTTTTGTTTTGCCGAGGATTCTGTACATCATGCAGACTCTGCCGATACGCTTACCCCCAATGTTCTTCAAGCTGGTCCCCACACTCTTCAGAGAGTTAATTTGGTCCCACTGCAGACCGCGTACTCAACTCAAACTCCTCCACCTGCCTAAACGCAGAGGCGGGGTGGGGCTCCCTGATGTAAAGGCTTATTACAGGGCAATCCACTTAGCCAGAGTGGTGGACTGGCATTGTCACACTAAGGCGAAGCATTGGGTAGCCATGGAGATGGAGGATTCCGATGACATAGCCAGGAGCTGGCTGTGGACCTCCATGTCACTATCTACTCGCCTCACTGAACGTCCAACCCTGGGAAGTACCTTGAAAGTGACCAGAGGGGCATTCAGGCACCCATCGATATCCCCAGCTCCTTCCCCACTGATCCCAACCCTTGGCAACCCTGACTTCGAGCCCGGCCTCCGGGGCTCACGTTTTCAGTGCCTGCCAGAGTGTGGGAAGCGGTATCTCTGTGATTTTCTGAGCCTGGATGGGCAATTCACTCTACAGTGGGCTGAGGCGGATACAGACCCTCCGCTAGATTTCTGGAGCAGGCTCCAGTTGCGATTCTTTCTGCGCAGACTGGCTCGGCTGCCAGGGATCGGTTGGCGATTGACAGAATTCGAACGTATTTGCCATCGGGGGGAGCCGGTTCGACATAGCTTATCGCTAATTTATGCCATGTTGATATGCCCGGGAGATAATTTCACTCCACCCTTTCTTCAGAAGTGGGAAACTGACCTGAACGTACAATTCACAGATTCACAGAAAGATAAGATTCTGCACTTTGCTCAGAGGTCCTCCCTGACTACCAGGATCCAGGAGACAGGATACAAAATCCTTACTCGCTGGTATAGAGTTCCTACTTTGGTCCATCGCTTCTCTCCACAAATCCCCAATCTCTGTTGGAGATGTGGGGGTGCAGAGGGTACGATGCTCCACATTTTTTGGTCATGTCCCAAACTCACCCCATTCTGGTGCGATGTGGCCCAAACCATTAAACATCTTACGGGTGTAGACGTGGAGGGGGACCCTGCCGCCTGTCTGTTACATCTGTCACCACGGCCAATCAGGAAATATAAGTCCTCTCACAATTCAATTGCTGAATGCTGCCAAGGCATGTATACCTCTTGGCTGGAGATCGGAGACCCCTCCTTCTAAAGCATTGTGGTTCGCAAAAATTAATGAGCTTCGGAACATGGAGGACCTTACGGCGACCCTATATGGCCATGAGGAGATTTTCCACGAGACTTGGAGACCGTGGAATCATTTAGTGTTCACTGAATCTCACCTTGGCGAAATATCGTAGTCTGTCTGTCACTCAGGATTGTCCTGTGGCGTCCAGGTGGGAGGTACCGGAGGGCGTCCCGCTCCTGCACATACCTCTGCTATTGTTTCCATACTTACTCTTGCTCTTGCCAATTATTCTTTGGGCTGCTTCATCCCTCCGGACGCTGGCACCTCTCTCCTTCCCTTTTCTTAGTAGTTTCCCCTTTATTATTCTTTTTTATTTTTTCTTATTCAAGGCCTCCTTGGTCTTCCCCCCCTTCCCCCTCTTCTTTTTGTTGGTTCACCTCTCTCTATAATTATACTTAATACTGCTGTCGGTGGGGACTGCAGCAGGTTATCTTTAGCCTCTGCACTCTACCCACCGAAGGAAATACCAAATACATCCCTATATCCTATTGGTTATAGAGGTTGCTTCCCAAGGGCGATCTCTCGCCCTAGTTTATTATACTACTGAGCTCTCAGGAGTAGAGTTGAGCGAACTTCTGAAAGTCCGGGTTCTGCTGGTTCGGCCGAACTTCGGGACAAAGTCCGAGTACGGGTCCGGACAGAACCCGAACTTTGTCCTGGACCCGGAACCCCATTGACAGAGCCCACGCCCCCTCCCAATGGGGAGGGTGGAGGGAGCCCGCAGTGTGCGTCACAGCCCCCGGGCACAACGACACCCGGACCCCGACCCCCCACATCCACCCAACCAGCAGACAAATGCGGGGGACTAGTAAAAGTATTGTTGAAAGATACAAACGGTAAAGTAATGTCAAGCATAATAATAACGGAAAGGTAAGATGAATACTTTAGGGCCAAAAGGGGCAGGCATAATTGATAAACTAATTGGGCCAGTTGGACAACACCACAAACTCCCATCCATAATATTTGACAAGGAAAGGGTCGGGGAACAAAAAGTGGGACTTTAAGTGAAGCTTAAAAGTAGCCTGGTAAGGCTCTAGCTTCCATCCCTAAAACATGATATGTAAAAAAATTGCACAATTGTGCAGTCGGACACAAGGGTGGGACTTTACATGGAGGATGTGGTGGTCTGAATGTAATCTTTGATGGATATAAGTCAATTGAGGTAGTAAATGAATTTATTAAGTATTATTAAGTTAAACATATAAATGGTCACACACGTGATCCAATCAGGTAAAACATGATTATACAATAAAATGGAAATTCATACAATACATGATCCAAGTTCCCCATCCATCAATTCCATATATACATACACAGTATTAAATTCAACAATAACACACTGCATGGCCCGTATTTTGAAGTTTCTGGGGGTGATGCCCCCGGTATATCATAAAATAGATTATAAAAAATGGCGTATTGTAGTAGCAAAAAACACGACAGTAGTAGCTCTACACGTTTCGTGACTTTTGGGGTCACTCATCAGGAGCAAGCGTGTTAGTCTGCAAAAAGAATAGTTAGAGAAAAGGGGGGTAAACTTTGTTGATAACCTCATATAGAATGATGGGGCTGACATCTCCTGATGAGCAGTCCCCAAAACAGACTAGATATTTAGTATACACTCACGCAAGTTGCAAGCCGGTTGTGCGGCGTCAGAGGTATGGGGCTATCCG
>BLSH010249788.1:1535384-1554430 GCA_018402905.1 Glandirana rugosa
AAGATAGAGTTTCGGATCCGTGTGAGAGAGGGGGAAAGAGGGTTTATATTTTTAAAAAATCCACCAGCACGCTGGAAATTTCTTATCTACAGGAATTATCAAACAAATTCAACATAAAGAGAGCAGCGC
The DNA here is from genome assembly GCA_018402905.1 of Glandirana rugosa. Lineage (NCBI taxonomy): Eukaryota > Metazoa > Chordata > Amphibia > Anura > Ranidae > Glandirana > Glandirana rugosa. The sequence goes on from BLSH010249788.1 coordinate 1,535,514, forward strand.
CAATATCACCTTAATACTATCATAGGAAGTAATAGGAGATCTCTCTGAAGTGAAGGCAGTTGTGGTTAGGTTTCTCTAATGTGCTGCAGCCACCTTAAGTGCCCAAATAGGACTCTTATGCTGTATTCAGCCTCCACTCACCAGGGGGAGCCGATGGGACTTGAGAAACACAAAGGACTATGAGGCAGCTGTGCTAGATCATGGAAGTTGTAGTTTGTGGAGCACTCTGTGCTTTAGGGGTGGATGAGGCTGCGGACTTCAATGTCCACAAAAACCAGGAAAGGGGAGAAAGGGGGAGAGAGTGTGCCTAGGCTTTGAGATAGAAGGGGCTATTCTGCTGGGGACTGGAATGGTGCACACCTCTGTGACTGTGTGTGCATATACTGTATCAATGACTGCCTGAGGACCAGAGCACTGGGGACTGAGTTGCTGAGGACCGGAGTGCAGTGCTGGCTGTCAATTAGTTGTTGTAGACAGAAAAAAAGGATTTTGGGGTGTACAGATCTCTGCACACAGGCAGGGCACATAAAAATATACCCCAGCACTGCAATTCAAATAATTCAAGCATAATTTGTTAATAGAGATGTAAACCCAACCACTAAAATGTCACCTATGCTTTGACTGGTACTATTGATATGAAAGTCCTTGTTTGGACAATTTGGGGTTGATGTACTAAAACTGGTGAGTGCAAAATCTGGTGCAGCTGTGCATAGAAACCAATCAGCTTCCAGGTTTTAATTGAACAAGCTGAAGTTAGAAGCTGATTGGCTATCATGCATAGCTGCCTCAGATTTTGCACTTTCCAGTTTTAGAGCCGGTTCACACTGAGGTGGCACGACTTGCAGGGCAAAGCAAGTCGCGCCATTCGAGGCTACCTCAGCGCGGCTTGCAAGGAGACTTCTTTACATAGAAGTCAATGCAAGTCGCGCTGAGGTCGCCCCGAAATAGTGCAGGAACCTTTTTCTAAGTCGGAGCGACCTGAGTCGCTCCTATTAGAACGGTTCCATTGCACTGCATGGGGACGACTTGTCAGGCGACTTGAGTCGCCTGACAAGTCGCCTCAGTGTGAACCGGCTCTCAGTAAATCATCCCCTTTGTGTTATGGGGTCACACTGCTCTGCCTTATCTCTTAAATGAACCTGTCTGAAAATCATCCAATCACATGTCTTCCCAAAGGAAAAACAGGCTTCTGTGCTGATGCAATATTACACTGTAACTTTGTGAAAAAATGTTCTGAATGCATTTTAACCAACGGTAAACGGACATTTTGTCTTATGTCAAACGGTAGGGATTGTCTACTTATTAAGATATCCCTGCAATGCCTTCTATGTAGGCAAAACTAAGAGAAGGTTTTGGGAATGCAATTGTGACCACAATTGTACTCAAGTTTGTTACCAGCGGTTTAGACATTAATGGCTAAAAAATGTGAGGGGTGATCTACAGTATCTCACAAAAGTGAGTACACCCCTCATATTTCATTAAATCTTTTCGTGTGACAACACTGAAGAATTGACACTTTGCTACAACAATAGTTATAACAATTAGATCTGTAGACACTTGTAGACTATATAAAAGAGATAAGAAAGATTTTATGTATCTTGTCGTCTGAAATTTTTTTTTAAAGAAAGTGTGTAGCTTTCTGCTGCTTATTTCTAATATGAAAGAGAATGAAATAGCTCTAAATAATGCTACATATACAAAATGTGTATAATAAATATATTATCTTGTTAAATCAATATATAAGTCCAATCTAGGCTGATGCAGTACAGATAAAACAGATAAAATTAGATAGCTAGAAAATAATAAAGTGGATGCAAGATATACAGTATGTGTTACATCAAAGCAGGAAAATCTTTGATGTAAAATGTATACTGGAAGCAATCTAGTTTACAATAACAGTTTCCCTTCCCTGGAGATACAATCTATTGTGCATGAAAATGGATACATCAAAGTCAGTAAATCAATTCTTTCCACAGATCTCACTATGAAAAGTCAATCCATCCTGGCTCAAAAACTAAATTATTTGTTAAGAAGCCAACTGCCAATAATTTATACACTTATTACAGGACACATTTTTGATACAGTTTATAGAAGCCCCAACTAGAAGTGATGCTTTGCTGGACATGTTACATTTTTATAAATATTTTATTATATATTTTCATGTGACAACACTGAAGAATTGACACTTTGCTACAATGCAAAGTAGTGAGTGTACGTCTTGTATAACAGTGTAAATTTTCTGTCCCCTCAAAATAACTCAACACACAGCCATTAATGTCTAAACCGCTGGCAACAAAAGTGAGTACACCCCTAAGTCAAATTGTCCAAATTGGGCCCAAAGTGTCAGTATTTTGTGTGGCCACCATAATTTTCCAGTACTGCCTTAACCCTTTTGGGCATGGAGTTCCCCAGAGTTTCACATGTTGCCACTGGAGTCCTCTTCCACTGCTCCATGATGACATCACGGAGCTGGTGGATGTTAGAGACCTTGCGCTCCTCCACCTTCCATTTGAGGATGCCCCACAGATGCTCAATAGGGTTTAGGTCTAGGGACATGCTTGGCCAGTCCATCACCTTTACCCTCAGCTTCTTTAGCAAGCCAGTGGTCATCTTGGAGGTGTGTTTGGGGTCGTTATCATGTTGGAATACTGCCCTGTTGCCCAGTCTCCGAAAGGGAGGGGATCATGCTCTGCTTCAGTATGTCACTGTACATGTTGGCATTCATGGTTCTCTCAATGAACTGTAGCTTCCCAGTGCCGGCAGCACTCATACAACCCGATACCATGACACTCCCACCACCATGCTTAACTAGATACACTTGTCTTTTTACTCCTCACCTGGTTGTTGTCACACACGCTTGATACCACCTGAACCAAATAAGTTTATCTTGGTCTCATCAGACCATAGGGCATGGTTCCAGTAATTCTTGTACTTAGTCTGCTTGTCTTCAGCAAACTGTGGGCTTTCTTTCTCATCTTTAGAAGAGGCTTTCTTCTGGGATGACAGCCATGCAGACCAATTTGATGTAGTGTGCTGCGTATGGTCTGAGCATGGACGCTGAGCATGTGCACTCAACTTCTTTGTTCAACCATGGCGAGGCCTGTTCTGAGTGAAACCTGTCCTGTTTAACTGCTGCATGGTCTTGGTCACCATGCTGCAGCTCAGTTTCAGGGTATTGGCAATCTTCTTATAGCCTAGGCCATCTTTATGTAGAGTATCAATTCTTTTTTTCAGATCCTCAGCGAGTTCCATGAGTTTACCATGAGGTGCCATGTTGAACTTCTAGTGACCAGTATGAGTGAGAACGATACCACCAAATTTAACACAACTGCTCACCTGCTCCCCATTCACACCTGAGACCTTGTAACACTAACGAGCCACATTACACCGGGGAGGGAAAATGGCTAATGGGGCCCAACTTGGACATTTTCACTTAGGGGTGTACTTATGTTTGTTGCCAGCAGTTTAGACAGGAAGCAATACAAAGAGAGCAGGATACTTTTTAACACATGTACCAGGCAGATATCAGGAATATGAAATGTTTGGGTAAAATATTCTTTAACTTACTGTAAGTTTTAAACAATGCGCACATACTGGAATGATAAAATCACTTAATTTTAAGAGAGACTGATTTCCAGTGCTAAGGGTTGCTCTCCAAGATCTTGACTTGGAGGGTATATCAAAGAACACAGGACATAAATGGAATTGTTTAAAATTGATTGTATGCAAGCAGTGCAAAATACTGTGTGAAGAATTTATAGAAACCGGAGTAGCCAGAATGTGTAGCAGCTGTGCATGGCAACCAATCAGGTTATATCTTTCATTTTTGAAAGCTTAGCTGAACAAGCTAAAGAAAGAAGCTTGATAACGTACTATTAAAGGTTTCTCATCAAGCTATCTGTTAATGCTCCCTTCTATATTAGCAAAACTATGGTCACTGGCCTTGTTCTTCACCTTCTTAACCTTCTTATTCTTCTCCTCCTCCCCTTCTCACTTTTTCCTTATCTCCTCCACCTCTGGTGGAGAGCACATGTTCTTATTATCCTGTAGTTATGTTGTTCGCTGCTTTATGCTTTTGTGTTTTTACCAATATTGTATTATTATTACAACTGCCTGCAGGTCTCTCAGTGTTGATTTGGTGCATCTCTGCGATTTCTTGTACTGACTTTGTTTCATGTATTACTTTTCAGCTTTCAATAAAGACTTTAAAGATAGAAACTGATTGGTTTCCATGAACAGCTGCTCCAAATTCTGCCTGATCCAATTTTGAAAATTCCCCCTGTATATTCCCACAGGCAATAATAAAAGGCTAAAAAGCCAACCCTCCACCCAAAAAAATGATTCACACATGCGGTATCTCACAAAAGTGAGTACACCCCTCACATGTTTGTAAATATTTTATTATGTCTTTTCATGTGACAACACTGAAGAAATGACACTTTGCTGCAATGTAAAGTACTGAGTGTATAGCTTGTATAACAGTGTAAATTTGCGGTCCCCTCAAAATAACTCAACACACAGCCATTCATGTCTAAACTGCTGGTAACAAACGGGAGTACACTCCTAAGTGAAAATGTCCAAGTTGGGCCCCATTAGCCATTTTCCCTCCCCGGTGTCATGTGACACGTTAGTGTTACAAGGTCTCAGGTGTGAATGGGGAGCAGGTGAGCAGTTGTGTTAAATTTGGTGGTATCGTTCTCACTCTCTCATACCGGTCACTGGAAGTTCAACATTGCATCTCATGGTAAACTCATGGAACTCTCTGAGGATCTGAAAAAAAGAATTGATGCTCTACATAAAGATGGCCTAGGCTATAAGAAGATTGCCAAGACCCTGAAACTGAGCTGCAGCATGGTGACCAAGACCATGCAGCAGTTAAACATGACAGGTTTCACTCAGAACAGGCCTCGCCATGGTTGACCAAAGAAGTTGAGTGCACATGCTCAGCATCAAATCCAGAGGTTGTCTTGGGAAATAGACGTAAGAGTGCTGCAAGCATTGCTGCAGAGGTTGAACAGGTGGGCAGGTCAGCCTGTCAGTGCTCAGACCATACGCAGCACACTACATCAAATTGGTCTGCATGGCTTTCGTCACAGAAGGAAGCCTCTTTTAAAGATGATAAGAAAGCCCGCAAACAGTTTGCTGAAGACAAGCAGACTAAGGACATGGATTACTGGAACCATGTTGTGTGGTCTGATGAGACCAAGATAAACTTATTTGGTTCAGATGGTGTCAAGCGTGTGTGGTGGCAACCAGGTGAGGAGTACAAAGACAAGTGTGTCTTGCCTATAGTCAAGCATGGTGGTGGGTGTGTCATGGTATCGGGCTGCATGAGTGCTGCGGGCACTGGGGAGCTACAGTTCATTGAGGGATCCATGAATGCCAACATGTACTGTGACATACTGAAGCAGAGCATGATTCCCTCCCTTTGGAGACTGGGCTGCTTCCATGATAATGACCCCAAACACACCTCCAAGATGACCACTGCCTTGCTAAAGAAGCTGAGGGTAAAGGTGATGGACTGGCCAAGCACGTCTCCAGACCTAAACCCTATTGAGCATCTGTGGGGCATCCTCAAACAGAAGGTGGAGGAGCACAAGGAAGAGTGTGAAGCTCTGGTGAACATCATGCCCAAGAGGGTTAAGGCAGTGTTGAAAAATAATGGTGGCCACACAAAATATTGACACTTTGGGCCAAATTTGGACATTTTCACTTAGGGGTGAACTCACTTTTGTTGCCAGAGGTTTAGACATTAATGGTTGTGTGTTGAGGTATTTATGGGGACAGCAAATTTACACAGTTATACAAGCTGTACACTCAATACTTTACATTGTAGCAAAGTGTCATTTCTTCAGTGTTGTCACATGAAAACATATAATAAAATATTTACAAAAATGTGAGGGGTGTACTCACATTTGTGAGATACTGTATTAACAATAAAAACATCAGGCTGAGCATGTAGGCCATAGACATGCATAGGGGGTGTACCAGGTGTGCCTGAGCACACCCTAATCCAGAACCAGCTCGTGGGGGGTGTTGGGATCACTCCCATCTCTGCAACCATCTCTGTCACCAGGTCGGCAATGTCTGCCTTTGACTTTCTACCCGAGCTGCAGTGTTTCTTTAGTGCCCTGCACATTGCATACTGAGACGTGCAGCTGGCTATATCTCCCCGAGCTGACAACAAATCATTTCATGAACAAGTAAGCAAAATCTTAAACAAAGGAGTGGCTGCAGATTTAGTATACCTGGACTTTCTGAGGACAGTTCATCAGAAATGGCTAATGTGTAAATTTGGCTGTGCAACTCTGGGAAACTATACTATTACACCTTGCAGTGAGGTTGCCCCCATACTGCAAGGATTAACTGCTCGTTTTGTCTAGGGGAGAGGAGAAATGCTTTTACTTACCTGATCCTAATCTCCAGCAGATGGCACTCTCCCACACTGCAACTGTATCTTTATGTCTAGTAAAGGGCTACGGAACCTGCAGTGGTTTTGATGATATTAGGACTTTAGACTGGTATAGCATAGGGGGAAGGGGCTGTGGGGACCAATCTAGCAGCAGGCAAAAGCAGAGAAATGGATATGTGTCAGAAATATATAGCTCTATAAGACAGACAGACAGTGCACAGTCCACAAGGGCTTTGCTGCTTAACTGCAGACAGGAAACGGGAAATTTTATTATACAGAGAAAAGACATAGAGTTTCACCAGAGATATCAACTGTAAATTTATAAACACTGCCATCTACTGGCTGCTATAGCTGTTGCACAAAATACATGAGCAATGTACTCCAACACTGACACTCAACAACTACTCCTTATATTAGACCCATTTTGGATCTCCTCCCATGAATCTGGCTCTGGTTTTAATACTACGTGAGCAACATAGAACCAATGTTTGGCTGGTATGCCTTTATTGCTTCTGCTGGATTTCCTGATTGAAGCCACTTGTGGCCTGGTTTCTTCTTTTACAGTGTTTGGATTGCGTTAAATTCTGTTTCTGTGTCACTTTGCTGTTTATCTTTATGTGACACTGATGTGGAATTTCCCTCAGTTTGAAGTGTTTGTGTTAGTTGACGAAATTTTGAACACACTGAAGTGTCATTGACAATTACACTTCTGCTGATGGTTAACTTGTTTTTGTCTTGGTGTAAAATTCTGTATCCATTTTGAGATTCACTGTACCCCATAAGTACACCATCCTACACGCAAGCATCCCATTTTGTATTGAAACAGAAAAAAATGGACTGGATGGCCACACTCCTGTGCAAAGACTTTATTCTTGATAAAATTACAGCATACAGTGTACAGGTGAACCACAATGGACGGCTGACGCGTTTCACACTAATGGGTGCTTAATCATAGCCTAAGGATACATATGCACACATACTGGTATATATACACACACAGTTATGGTTAGAAAGGATTTTTATTGTATAATTGATCCTACAATAAATCAATCAAGCATCAATTAACAACCACATGTCGATTGTGTCCAAGAAACTGATCTAAAAGTGTGTACAAATAAAATGTTCACAAAAACAGGTGAAATAGTTATATAAAATTTGAATTGTCATTTTACAGAATTGTTACAATATCGCAGTACCGCAACTAACAATAATACTTGATGGCTGGATGTGAAAGGCCCCAAACAATATTTGAAAACATTGTATAGCCGAAAACTGCAAAGATGTGTGCTTGTTGTTCCGCTCTCTATAATGTATAATCTATAATGCGTAAGTGAGAGCTACCACAAATCACCACACAAGGGTTAAATTAAACTAGAGCAATCTCAAATGGTCGGGCCAATCAGAACGATCTCCCTGTTTGCGTTGCGTATGTGCAACCTGTACAATCTATGTGTAGGATATTGCAAAGCTATCTCCCTTCTGAATAGAACCCCAAAAGAGAGAGAACTACCGTGTTTTATGAAACAAAACTAAAGAAACTAAAAGAAAGAAAATAAGATCACTAAATCCACTACACAAACCACTTTGCTCCTCAGATCTTTATTTTATACAATATCTCACGAAAGTGAGTACACCCCTCACATTTTTGTAAATATTTTATTATATCTTTTTATGTGACAACACTGAAGAAATGACACTTTGCTACAATGTAAAGAAGTGAGTGTACAGCTTGTATAACAGTGTCAATTTGCTGCCCCCTCAAAATAAGTCAACAAACAGCCATTAATGTCTAAACCGCTGGCAACAAAAGTGAGTACACCCCTAAGTGAAAATGTCCAAATTGGGCCCCAGTTAGCCATTTTCCCTCCCCTGTGTCATGTGACTTGCTAGTGTTACAATATCTCAGGTGTGAATGGGGAGCAGGTGTGTTAAATTTGGTGTTATCACTCTCAATCTCTCATACTGGTCACTGGACGTTCAACATGGCACCTCATGGCAAAGAACTCTCTGAGGGTCTGAAAAAAAAAATTGTTGCTCTACATAAAGATGGCCTAGGTTATAAGAAGATTACCAAGACCCTGAAACTGAGCTGCAGCATGGTGCAACAGGACAGGTTCCACTCAGAACAGGCTTTGCCATGTTCGACCAAAGAAGTTGAGTGCAGGTGCTCATCGTCATATCCAGAGGTTGTCTTTGGGAAATAGCTGTATGAGTGCTGGCAGCATTGCTGCAGAGGTTGAAGAGGTGGGGGGGGGGGGGTCAGCCTGTCAGTGCTCAGACCATACGCCGCACCCTGCATTAAATTTGTCTGTATGTCATCCCTGAAGGAAGCCTCTTCTAAAAATGATGCACAAGAAAGCCCGCAAACAGTTTGCTGAAGACAATAGGACTAAGGACATGGATTACTGGTACCATGTCCTGTTGTCTGATGAGACCAAGATAAACTTATTTGGTTCAGATGGTGTCAAGCGTGTGTGGTGGCAACCAAGTGAGGAGCAAAAAGACAAGTGTGTCTTGCCTACAGTCAAGCATGGTGGTGGGAGTGTCATGGTTTGGGGCTGCATGAGTGCTGCTGGCACTGGAGAGCAACAGTTCATTGAGGTAACCATGAATGCCAACATGTACTGTGACATACTGAAGCAAAGCATGATCCCCTCACTTTAAAGACTGGGCCGCAGAGCAGTATTCCAACAAAATGACCCCAAACACACTTCCAAGACTATCACTGCCTTGCTAAAGAAGCTGAGGGTAAAGGTGATAGACTGGCCAAGCATGTCTCCAGACCAGACCTAAACCCTATTGAGCACCTGTGGGGCATCCTCAAACGGAACGTGGAGGAGCGCAAGGTCTCTAACATCCACCAGCTCCTTGATGTTATCATGAAGGAGTGGAAGAGAACTCCAGTGGCAACCTGTGAAGCTCTGGTGAACTCCATGCCCAAGAGGGTTAGGGCAGTGCTGGAAAATATTGGTGGCCACACAAAATATTGTCACTTTGGACCCGATTTGGACATTTTCACTTAGGGATGTACTCACTTTTGTTGCCAGCGGTTTAGACATTAATGGCTGTGTGTTGAGTTATTTTGAGGGGACAGCAAATTTACACTGTTATACAAGCTGTACACTCACTACTTTACATTGTAGCAAAGTGTCATTTCTTCAGTGTTGTCACATGAATAGATATAATAAAATATTTACAAAAATATGTGGGGTGTACTCACTTTTGTGAGATACTGTATATCAAGTATTAAGAATTGAGAGCTAAAGGAGGTAAGGTACTTCCTAGTGAATTTAGATGGGAATCTTAGTAAAGAATGGAGACGGTAGAAAAAATTACCAGTTGGATCATATTGAGTCTGAATTTAGATATAATTATAGCCTGTGCACAACCACACAGACCTGGGAACCCAGCACAGGGATGGTGGGAACCCCTCATAATGGGCACAGCAGGTGTACACTGCATGTAGAGTGTAAAGGCAAGGAACACCTGCTGGTTGCTCCCACCAGCAATGATCTGCCTGTACTGCACAGAGAAGCACAGAGACCCAGTGATGATGTAACTCGCTCTAAAATGGGGCCTTTCACATCCAGCCATCAAGTATTATTGTTAGTTGCGGTACTGCGATATTGTAACAATTATGTAACATGACAATTCAAATTTTATATAACTATTTCACTGTTTTTTGTGAACATTTTATTTGTACACACTTTTAGTTCAGTTTCTTGGACACAATCAACATATGGTTGTTAATTGACGCTTGATTGCTTTATTGTAGGATCAATAATACAATTAACATCCTTTCTAACCATAACTGTGTGTGTATATATACCAGTATGTGTGCATATATATCCTTAGGCTATGATTAAGCACCCGTTGGTGTGAAACGCATTGTGGTTCACCTGTACACTGTATGCTGTATTTAGGCCAACAATAAAGTCTTTGCACAGGAGTGCGGCCATCCAGTCCGTTTTTTTCTGTTTCAATGCACCTGCTTGCAGGCAGTGCCGCACCCACACTCTGGGGATAGAGGCTGAAGCAGCAGGGTCTTGAGTTACCTGGAGCGACGCTTATCTCTTCATCCCATTTTGTATATTTTTCTTTTGGGATGTGCACATAGGTTTTGTTCCCAAACATTTTTAGATGGTTCAAAGATGGTTTAGATGGTTCAAATTATGGGCTTTTCTATTTAACAGTTCAGACTGAATTTTCCTGGTAGTCGATTTTGGAGATAGCATGCAGTCATAATTGCCTCCCCCAGTATGTGGTTGGCATATCCGCATCAAACAGTAGGCATGTGCAGTTGGTTTCGTTCTGAATTAAAATTCGGACGAATTTTCGTTTTTGGAAACTCAGATGTATCTGAATTTCCGCATTACAATAATACCAAATGTAAACAAGCCCAAAATAACAAAAAAAAAATCAGACGACATTTGAATTCAAATAATTTTCAAATCATTTTTGAATACTTTTCGAATTTGAATAGTTTTCGAATTTGAAAAGTTTTCAAATTTGAAAAGTCCTCGAATTTGAATAGTTTTCCAATTTCCAAAGAAAACAAAATGGAATAGAAAACAAAAAAATAGAACAGAAAAAAAAAAACAATAGACTAGAAAAGAATATAACAGAAAACAAAAGAATAGAATAGAACAGAGTAAAACAGTTCTGTTCCACTGTTTACATACAGATGATCATCCATTTACATCTGAGTCCGTTAATGTCCATTTTTGTAAATGGAATAAGTCTCTAATTTTGTTCCAGTAAAAAAACGGAAGTGGACCTTAACGGGTGTAAACGGATGTAAATGAAAAGTTTCATATTTGCATTGATTGTTAGGAGCCGGCACCTGCCAGCATCCTAGCAGCCAGTTACTCATCCCTCCTGTCAGCCCCCCCCTTGGCAAGGCACCCCTCCATGTTGAGGGCATGTGGCATCATATGGGTTCGGGAGCAGGGGGTGCATGCTCACACCCCCCCCCCTTTCCTGTATGGTTAGGAAAGGGTCTGGTATGGATTTTGGGCAGGGCTCATGCCTTTTTATTATTTTTGCTATGAGGTCCTTACAAAATCCATACCAGACCCAAGGGGCCTGACACCATCTACTGCTCTATTGACTGACATAGTCCACTGCACTACTAACACCAACCTATGCTTTACCGACATTTACATACACACATACGCCTGTGTTTTTGAGCTTTGGGGGTGCACACCCTAATGCAATAGGTCATGCACACCTATGGCCAGGTGTGCAAATATTTTACAATTTTAAAGGTCCAGAGTTCTGATCTACCATTGCATTATGCATGAAATTGAATGTTCATATATTCAGCAGCATTTACTGAAAATATTTTTTAAAGAGCTATTCCAAAATAGAATGAAGAATCATAAGTAGTTCTTGCTTGAAGGCTTCTAGAGGTGCGCTTACTTCATACCTACAATATGATGCTGGATTCTGCTTATTCACTGAGAAGTGTCAAACAAACACATTTAATAAACAACCAAAATTGAAACAACACAGATCTTGCACATGAGCCCACTTCTCATCGTTATTCTAAACATTTACCTTTCCACTTTAATCACAAAGACATTTTGATTCAATGTTTAGAAAAGTATTTTCTTGATGCTGGAATAGACTGCAAGATACAAAATGAATCAGTTAACACGAGAAAGCCAGCCCTAGAGCATACTGTACCATACTGGCTTCACTGTAGTGAATCTACTATAGGCTTAATAGCGGATTATATTTTAAAAATAATTATCACTGCAGTAAAACAGGTTCAAAGACAATATTTTAGATGAAATGTATACAAGGCACTCTAGGAACTCAAAGATTAATTAATGCAGAAAGATGTCATACTTGGTTTTGCCAAGAGCAGTCCCGGTCCTCCTTTTCTTAGTTCCCTGGCTGGCGCTCCTGCCTCCACTCACTAAATTCCCACCATAGCAAGCAGCTTGCCTTGGGGGCACTCATGTAAGCTCTTGCCCAAGCTGGCTCTATGTGTCCACTGGCACACAGAGCATGGCTTGGCTCCAATGACGCTTCCTCCTCACTGGCTGTGATTGACAGCAGCAGGAGCCAATAGCTCTTGCCGCTGTTTCTAAGCCAATGAGGAGTGAGAGAGCCAAGAGTGCAGCTGCTCTCATGCACATTGCTGGATCGAGGTTGGGGAGGAAAGGGGCTGCACCCTTATATTAATGCAGAGAAAGGTTAAAAAAAAACTTTCAGCCTTTAGAACCATCCTAAATGTAGACACATTTTTCTTATACCATTTTGAACCCTCCTTGTGGTTGATAAAGGACTGCTGGCAAACTTATTTTGTGTTCTTGTGTACTTTTTATATTATGCTACATTTTGAAGAAATATTCTGAATATTATATGAGTCAGCTGACCTGAATCTATAACCAATTGAAGGCTGGCATGATAAACCCCTTCCTGTCCAGGCCAATTTTTCAGTTTTCAACATAGTGATAATGCTATAAAACTTTGCAAATAAATAATCTTACTTCTTAGATTTCGGTCAGAATGTATTCTGTTACATTTTTTTTGTTTAAAAAAATGTGTATATTATTTAGTCTGTGTGAACCTTATAGAGCCTACATACCATGGTATACAGTATACATGTGAAATGTATCAACCCTGATGTTCTGATTGCTTATTTTATCATTCTATTATTTCTAGCAGCCCTAAGATGCCAGGACAATAAAAATGCCCCAAAATGACCATTTTTTTGGAGAGGAGTATTTAGTAAGAGGCATGGTGAGTTTTTTTAATCACTTAAATACTGGACATGTTCACCCCTTTCCTGCCCAGTGACACTGCACTTTTCTGGGTAGGTGATCACATTCATTTTTTGCATTATGATTGCTTATTACAGTGATGGTCACTATATAAGCAATCATTTTTATGAATGCCACCCATTTATATGCCATTGTGTAGAATTGTGATAGCTGTGATTGCCCACAGGTATCTTATGTTACAGGTGCACTGTGATTGGCACTGTACCATGTCATTACTGTGACCAATCACAAAGATCACAATAGTACACAATAAATGGCTATGAATGAATGCCGTTGTGTACAACTGACATGTGATTGCTGTGATTGGTCACAGCAATCACATGGTACCAGGGCTGACCCGGCACAACAGTCTGTGTTTTGCTGTGTCTGGTGAACACCGTGGGTCACAGATCACACCGCTGCACGGCCCCTGGGGCACATGAATGGGAGGACATCATATGACATCCGCCCAGGATAACAAAGCTCACACCCAGCTGTATTATTAGAATAGGCCGGATGGGAGGTGGTTAAAGTAATAATCTTTGCAACTTTTTTTGGAATATTAAGAAAGTAAATAAAATGTGATTATATTTCACAACGTTGTATTTTTTTTTTTTGTAATTTCACAAAAGCTTTATGGATTTCAAAGCATTAAACAATGGACAGTAGCACAGGACATGGGTTGAGAAGTACACCAAACAAAGAGTGGTATAAAAGGTTCCCAACATCAGTATCAGAATACAAATGCAGAGGCCATTGAAAACACATCACCAAGGAATAAGTAGTTATGTGTGAAAGTAGGAAATAGTAAAGGTACAAATCTTGTGGGGATTCCTCCATGACAAAGATATAAAGTGTCCCAGTAAGGAAGGGAAGTGATCAATGACTTTGCTAATGTCCCAGATACTAAAGACATGAAAAGTGGGAAGTATAAAGAGAGACAGAGAGATGGGAATGAAGAAGGGGGCAGGAAAAGAGCAAGCATAAAAGAGGAAATTGGGAAATGGGAAAGGAGAGAAAAGTGGGCAATATGGTACAGAGAGTTCCCGTGAGGCCTGATCAAGCAGTGACATATGTGTAAAGCAATGTGTCCAACCACACTCAAAGTAGGGAGCATTCCAGATTCAAGTGGTAATTATAGGTCAGCTACTGACAATACCTTAAGAAATTTTGCATGGGTGTCAGTGAGTATAGAAGTGACCTTCCCATGTGTCATAGTCCCCATGAGCCTCTGTTTAACCTCAGCAAAGTTAAGTGATGATTGTCTCCAAGCTTTGACTAATGTCTGCCTGGCCACCAAGAACCCAAACCCCACCAGCTTTCTCTCATTTCTATGAAGGACTGGGATAGGTGTTTTGTAATAGGGCTTCCCACAGGTTTTAAGATTAATATTTAGGACTGATGATTAGCACTTTCACCAAGCAGCACTAGGGTCACCAGTTCAAATCCCCACTCACAACACTACGGTTTCCTCCTATACATCAAAGACATGCTGGTAGGTTAATTGGCTCCTGTCTAATTTGGCCCTAGTATATATATCAATGTGATTTAGGGACCTTATATTGTAAGCTCTTTGAGAGCAGGGACTGATGTGAATGTACAATATACTGTATATGCAAAGCGCTGCGTAAATTGATGGCATAAAAAAAATAAGTACCTATAATAAATAAATAAATAAAAATAAAAATAAAATAAATATATGTGTATCCAAAACCAGAAGGCAGGACCACCAAATATGGAAAAGAGTGTCACATACTCTACAGCCCTGAAAGCACATCAGGGACATGTTGGGACAATGTTGTTTTCTGCATGAATTATTTTTTAGTTTTTACCTTCTTTTATTTCTGTTTGTAATTTGAACTTAAAAGAGAAGCATGGGATTTATAAAAAACAAACATTCATATTCACCTACTGTATGTGGCTGCAACATTGATCCGATGATGCAGCTATCCCCTGCCATCTCTAAGACCAAGACTAATACCAAGATCAAGAGTAATCACATGACCACTGATCGCTACTTTCTTGGTTTTCACTGAGCAGAAAGCAGTGATTGTCAGTCCCCTCCAGCGCACACTAGAGCATATGGATGTGGAGGGATGGGAGCAGCTGGCTCAGGCTCTCAGTGGCACACTAAGAGCAGAGTCTAGATCAGCTCTGTGATGTCAGCCAATAGCTGGCTTTAGCCAGCTGTAGGCTGAATCTGGGCCACAGGAGTGCAGAACTAAGTGCACTCCCGTGACCCACAAAAGATGTATGGCTAAAAGAGCTTTGGCCATACTTATTTAATTTGCTTTCTTGCATTGTTTTTGTGTTCCTTTTATATGATATTACAAAACTGTTCATTTATTTTAGTTTATTTTTTCACTTTGAGCTATGGCATATTGTTGATGCTGGGCATTCTTTTCTTCTGATGTATTTCTTCTCTCTGTCTGAAATAATGAATTGAATTTGGTAGATGGAATAACTCAGCATGTAATGTTAAAACATTCGTGATATATGGGATTGGGTAGTGACTTTATACTGGATTTCCTCCAATGACATTTCTTTTTTCTCCTAGTATTGCCTAGCAAGATAACTTGGCTCCTTGGCAATGTGCTCATTTAACATTGTAAGCTAATGTTACATGGCTCACTCAATGCATAGCTTCAAACAATATTTTAAGCATTACATCCTTTGCTTGTTCTTACCCCTTACCAGCTTCTATATAAGGGCCCATTCCCACTAGGAACTGCACAGAAGCCATGTGCAGTTCCTATGCAATTCACATGCAGTTCTGTGCGATTTCATCCCCATTCATTATGGCATAAACTACTTTTGGAAATGCATTGCAACTGGATGGCATGGTACTTTTGTACCATGTGATCCAGTGTTATCTGGTGTGGGCAAATGCACTGTGTTTTCAACCTGTTTTTGGGGTGTCCTTAACTTTGCACTGACACCCACTGCAGATCACAAGGGAAGTGCAACTGGAATGTGGTGCAGGAAACGGCCCTAATTGTTTCCAGTATTTCAATTAATTAAAGCAGAAGGCAATATAGTATGAATATTTCCAACTGGATGAAGCCCAATGTAAATCCATCTCCAATTATTGTGTGAACTATGTCGAAAGCTGTAGTGGGTTTTCCTAATTAATGGAGAGTGGCATTGACATGGAGAATAAAAGGGGTTGTAAACCCTCGAGATTTTTCACCTTAATGCATTCTATGCATTAAGGTTAAACATCTTCTGTAGTGCAGCAGCCCCCCAGAGCCCCCTTTTTACTTATCTCAGCCTGATCGTTCCAGTGACGGGGAAGAGCACAGTCGCTGGCTTGGGTCCTCATTGGATAGGTTGATAGCAGCAGGAGCCATTGGCTCCCATGCTGTCAATCAAATCCAGTGACGCAGGAGCCGGGGGTGGGGCCGAGTCTTGCTGTCTGTGTCAATGGATACAACAGCAGGACTCAGGACCTGCATGAGTTCCCCCAGGGAAAGCGATTCCCAGAGGAGGCATTAGAGAAGAGGAGCCAGGAGCACCGCTGGGGGCCCCTGAAGAAGAGGATTGGGCCACTCTGTGCAAAACCGCTGCACAGAGGAGGTAAGTATAACATGTTTGTTATTTAAAAAAGCAAAAAAAAAACAAACCTTTACAACCCCTTTAATGGAAAGTGGCATTGACATGGAGAATTAATGGAGAGTGGCATTAACATGATGACATCAGTGCTGCTTTCTGCATAAATATACTGTGAGGACCCTGTGCTCAGCAGGGGCTGGCCATGTTGGCTTGCAGTCCCAGTCTTTTCCCAGTCTGTGATGCATTTAAAACAAAACTAGTTCAGGGTTGGGCATTAAATGGTGCTTGCAAATGCATGTTATCATGATTAATATTTATGCTGCTTTATTGGTTCTGAGAGCATAGCACATGGGTCTTTTGGAGCTGGTTTATTGTTTGGCGCATGTGCCTTTTATACCTTAGTGGCAGTCAAGCTGCTTGTCAAACTATGTTTTATTTGTGATACAGAATCTGAACATACACATTCCTTATTGCACCTATCTGTCACAAAAGCTAATTGTATTTGACATTCAACAGGGAATGCAACATATACAGTTGGAATACAGTGTATGCTTTAGGTCTCATTTTATTGAATGCATTGTATATGAACCTGAAACGCACATGTGCCAATAATCTCTGTGGTAATTTATGTCTGCTCTTATGCATTTCTATTTAGGTGAATCAGCCAATTGTTGGAAAAAAACACATACATTTCTACTACAGGGCCAAACTTTACAGATTAATATGCCTTCTTACAACTTCTGCTTCTAAGAATCAAAGTTTTTGGAGTCCTGTTTTAAATCATAAATTCCTGTAATTGGCAGTGCTTTTAATCAGTTATAATCAAGGTCATCTTTTCTGAAGCTTTCAAGTTTGGATCCCCTTTGTGGTGCCAGTGTTTTTATTTGAAAACAATTTATTTTAACCACTTGCCGACCTCAGTCTGACGGCGACAGAGTGGCTCGTTATCGCAAACCGCCGTCATACGACGGCGGCTGCGATAACTAGTGCTGTGAACGCGCCGCTCACTGTGTCCGGGGGGGTCCAGGGAGCAGGTGCGGCAGACTCGATCGCTGCTGGCTACCCGCGATGGCCCTCCCACAGAGAGAGAACGGAGGTCCATGTAAGTAAACACGGATCTCCGTTCTGTTGAAGGGGGAAGGGCAATGATCACAGGCTTCCTCTATATGGAAGCCGTGATCATCCCCTTCCCCCAGCCAGGCCAGCCCACATACAGTTAGAACACGCCCAGGGAACACAGTTAACCCTTAGAGCGCCTCCTCTAGGTTAACCCCTTCACTGCCAATGGCATTTACACAGTAATCAGTGCATTTTCATAGCACTGATCGCTGTATAAATACCAATGGTCCCAAAAAAGCGTCAAAATGGTCCTACATGTCTGCCGCAATATTGCAGTACTGCTAAAAATCACAGATTGCCGCCATTACTAGTAAAAAAAAAAAAAAATAAATAAATGAATTCTCATTGTACGTAACCGCGGCAACTTTTGCGCAAACCAATCAATAAACGCCGAATGCAATTTTTTTTACCAAAAATATGAGGAAGAATATAAATCGGCCAAAACTGATGGAAAAAAACGTTTTTTTTATGGTTTTTTTTTGGATTTGTATTTTAGCAAAAAGTAAGAAATTTGGGTTTTTTTTGCAAAATTGTCGCTCTTCTTTTGTTTATAGCGGTGATCAGAAATGACACAGAGGTGATCAAATACCACCAAAAGAAAGTTCTATTTGTGGGAAAAAAAAGGACGCAAATTTAGTTTGGGTACAACGTTGCACGACCACGCAATTGTCAGTTAAAGCGACGCAGTGCCGAATCGCAAAAAGTGCTCTGGTCCTAAAGTGTGAAATCCTTCCAGGGCTGAAGTGGTTAAAATGTTGACAGTAGCAACAACAACAACACCATGTTTCAATATTTTTTAACCATCATTTTAACAAACATTTTCAGTCCTGTTGCAAAACATGATGTCAACAATTGCTATACAGGTCATTTTGTAATTTAGCCATTTGGATGCAGCCATGATCTTGGTATTGTTTTCTCAGCTAGTGACCCGTTTCCTTACAAAAGTGATTTGAGTGGCCACCCGATCACTTTTATAGTGCTGAGGAGCCCTCCCACAACCCCCCACCCCCCACAGCCGCCGTTCCTGGGCTCTCTTCCATTCTACCAGGGAGCCCAGGACT
>BLSH010249788.1:1568513-1603839 GCA_018402905.1 Glandirana rugosa
TCTCTTTGTATCCACTTATCCGGAAGGACAAGGAACCCAATGTGAAAAAAAGAAGAAAATGTGAAAATTAAATCCAAAAAAGTTACTGCTGCCAGATTTTGGACAAAATGGGACATACGTTGTACAATCCATATAAGATATATGACACTGATACATAGATAAAAATTAGGGTAAATGCAATAGTACATAAAAAATGTAATACTTCATTAAAAACTTAATGAAAAGTTGAACATTACTACCCTCAATATGAGTGGGCCCAGACCTCCCTGATCTTGTTTCCCAGTTTTTCCAATTCTTAGGATTTAGTGTGGTTTCCCTGTACAAAGAAATGTTTTAAATGTTTCGGAAGCTCTATTAATCTTTACATTTTTTAAATTCTTTCGCAAGCTATATATTTTTCTATATTTTTTATATTTTTTTATATTTTATGTGGAAAACCGTAAATTTATACCTCTTATCATGCAACTGTATATTTATACCCCTTATCATACAGAATCTCTATTTTTATGTACTATCGCATTTACCCTAGTTTTTATCTATGTATCAGTGTCATATATCTTATATGGATTGTACAACGTATGTTCCATTTTGTCCAAAATCTGGCAGCAGTAACTTTTTTGGATTTAATTTTCACATTTTCTTCTTTTTTTCACATTGGGTTCCTTGTCCTTCCGGATAAGTGGATACAAAGAGACATTTCTAAACACCCTGCATACTCTTTGACCTTTTTTCATATTTTTTACATTTTTTTACACCTTTTTTTACATATATTCATAGTAATGGTCTTTTGTGTCTTTTTAGAGTTATATACACTCGTCCATAATTTTTAGTTTTCAGATATATCATTCCCTGGTTTCTTCTATTTATTCAATCACTTAGCACTTAATCGTGTACCTAGTATATACATTGGTGTACCTAGTATATACATTTTTGCTTCTAGGATTCACATTCTTGTCTACCTATAAGGAATCATATTTTGCATTTGCACAAACCCAACACGATCGTGAGGGGCCATACACTCACGATCGTCCCCGGACCTGATTTCAGACACTTATACACTCTCTGCTTACAGTTCCTAGCTGGGAGGAAATGACGTTTGCTATTTAACACGTCATTTCCGGTGGACGAGCAGACGGACACATAGAACTCCTCCTTCACCCCACGTCCTGCACGGTGAGATAGGTTCCTCCTGCCCGCTGCGTCCTGGATGTGCGTCGCGTCATTTCCTGTGGGACGTCAATCCCTGTGAGACAGGATGACGCGCCACTCCAGCACTGATTACCAACCCTCTGTTTTTCTTGTTTCCACCCTTAGACCTTCTGGGTCTATATATGTCCAATCACTACTGCATATGTATCCCCCCCTTTTTACGATAGCCATTTGGCACTTTTTGAGCACTTCCGGGTCACAGTCTTTTCTATATTATACACTAGTTGACCAAAAACGAATATTAAATACAATTTCTTTTTGTCTTCGCAATACAGCATATTTAATCCAGTTACTACCGCACTTTTTCATCGTTCCTAGTCATATTAACCATTTGGACAATATCCTTATCAGATAGAGGCGTGGAACGCACGCCGTCGGCGACATTTTGAACGCCAAAATTGGACTTCCGTTTTTTGCAGCCCTCTAGAGGCTGGTCATTAGTGTATTGCATATTACCATAAATAGCAGGTCTGACAGGAGGGGGGAATACCCCAGATGACGGCTTGTGAGCCGAAACGCGTCGGTTTCCCTTACCTCTCCTGTCATTTTTATAAGAGCTCTTGATTTATATATACAACGTGAGTATTTTTAATCTATAATTTGGGATAAATCTTTTAAAAACGATATCACACGATTGCAGATCTCTTCTTGCTTACATATCTGTGATATACATTGGATGACTCCCTGAGACGGAGACGTGAGGAATTGGAGCCATTCTCTTCCCCATCATTGCCCTCCCCTAAATAGAGTATCCCACCAGGATCTAGCACAACATAAGGATTGAGGGGCCCCCCAAGTGATACCATAAGGAACGGAAACGCCACATTGGGATAGGATATTCCCTTCTCCTCGCCACTGGTTATCCAGGAGAGTGACCACCCGGTTTGGATTTGACCCCCGCGCATGTACTACCAGACTCTGGTAAGCTTACACCTATTACCTATACATCGCGGATTTCTGAGGATTATTGTACTGATTTCTGAATTATGTGTTACTATACAGCGGGATGAACTCTTTTGCTTTTAAAAGACCACATGAATGCCATTTCTCCATAATTCTAGGCGCTGCATACTTATCCCAGTGAATTCTCAGACAATATATTTCTATTGTTTTATGCGTGCTGCCATTTCTAAATTAGATATATTACTTTATTCATATTCTTATTACCCTAACCTGTTTTAGAGTGAGCGTGGGTTTTTTGCCTTTTATATTTCCTGTTTACGATTTACATTTGACCTTTCATGGCACACTATCAACATGTGTAGAGCTCTAAATCCAGTTCTTTAGCAACTAAAGGCAAAGGCCATTAATTATCAATGCGGATATCCTTTCTAACCGATTGCATCAAAAATGGGCTTACAGCTATCTTTCGATACCTAGGGGATCTTCGAAACATTTGAGCATAAACCCAATGCTTAGTGAAAAATATGTGTTTAAACAAATACATTAAAAATAAAGTGACCAGAATAAATGTAATAAGAAAAAAGTGAGAAATCCACAATGTGCCTGAATTCAAATGTAAAAAAAATTCAACAAACATCATATCCAAAATGTTATTCAAAATTAAATGTACACATTTGTGAGTAAAGAAAGTATTCTCCAACCTGCTGTTCACAGCTACTTTACTTTTTGATAAACCTCCATATATAAACTTGCATCAATAACAAACACAACTCTATTCTGTATATTGTGCAAAATATATAACATGAAGTGCAAAATTATTACTAAAAGTCCATAGATGTTAAAGGTTGCGGATTTGATGCAACCCCTTTACTGCTACTTCCACTTCAATCACCATAAACGTGACTCGTGCAATTAACCAAAGTTTTCAAATTCAAAAACTGGTCCAAATCATTTGGTGGAGGGGGGATTATGGTATGAGGTTGTCTTTCTGGGGTTGGGCTTGGCCCCTTAGTTCCAATGAAGAGAACTCTTAAGGTGTCAGCATACCAAGACATTTTGGACTATTTCATGCTCCCAACTTTGTGGGAATAGTTTGGGGATGGCCCCTTCCTGTTCCAACATGACTGCGCACCAGTGCACAAAGCAAGGTCCATAACGACATGGATGAGTGAGTTTGGGGTGGAGAAACTTGATTGACCTGCACAGAGTCCTGACCTCAACCCAATAGAACACATTTGGGATGAATTAGAGCGGAGACTGTGAGCCAGGCCTTCTCGTCCAACATCAGTGCCTGATCTCATAAATGCGCTTCTGGAAGGGGAAGAATGCTCAAACATTCCCATAGACACACTCCTAAACCTTGTGGAAAGCCTTCTCAGAAGAGTTGAAGCTGTTATAGCTGCAAAGGGTGAGCCAACGCAATATTGAACCCTACGGACTAAGACTGGGATGTCATTAAAGTTCATGTGCGTGTAATACCTTTGACAATATAGTGTGTATGTATGTATGTGTATATACAGTCAGGTCCATAAATATTGGGACATCGACACAATTCTATCTTTTTGGCTCTATACACCACCACAATGGATTTGAAATGAAACTAAGAAGATGTGATTTAACTGCAGACTTTCAGCTTTAATGTGAGGGTATTTACATCCAAATCAGGTGAACAGTGTAGGAATTACAACAGTTTGTATATGTGACTCCCACTTTTTAAGGGACCAAAAGTAATGGGACAGCTTAACAATCATAAATCAAACTTTCACTTTTTAATACTTGGTTGCAAATCCTTTGCAGTCAATTACAGCCTGAAGTCTGGAACGCATAGACATCACCAGACGCTGGGTTTCATCCCTGGTGATGCTCTGCCAGACCTCTACTGCAACTGTCTTCAGTTCCTGCTTGTTCTTGGGACATTTTCCCTTCAGTTTTGTCTTCAGCAAGTGAAATGCATGCTCAATCGAATTCAGGTCAGGTGATTGACTTGGCCACTGCATAACATTCCACTTCTTTCCCTTAAAAAACTCTTTGGTTGCTTTCGCAGTATGCTTCGGGTCATTGTCCATCTGCACTGTGAAGCGCCGTCCAATGAGTTCTGAAGCATTTGGCTGAATATGAGCAGATAATATTGCCCGAAACACTTCAGAATTCATCCTGCTGCTTTTGTCAGCAGTCACATCATCAATAAATACAAGAGAACCAGTTCCATTGGCAGCCATATATGCCCAAGCCATGACACTACCACCACCATGCGTCACTGATGAGGTGGTATGCTTTGGATCATGAGCAGTTCCTTTCCTTCTCCATACTATGCTCTTCCCATCAATCTGGTACAAGTTGATCTTGGTCTCATCTGTCCATAGGATGTTGTTCCAGAACTGTGAAGGCTTTTTTATATGGTGTTTGGCAAACTATAATCTGGTCTTCCTGTTTTTGAGGATCACCAATGGTTTACATCTTGTGGTAAACCCTCTGTATTCACTCTGGTGAAGTCTTCTCCTGATTGTTGACTTTGACACACATACACCTACCTCCTGGACAGTGTTCTTGATCTGGCCAACTGTTGTGAAGGGTGTTTTCTTCACCAGGGAAAGAATTCTTCGGTCATCCACCACAGTTGTTTTCCGTGGTCTTCTGGGTCTTTTGGTGTTGTTGAGCTCACTGGTGCGTTCTTTCTTTTTAAAGATGTTCCAAACAGTTGATTTGGCCACACCTAATGTTTTTGCTATCTCTCTGATGGGTTTGTTTTGTTTTTTCAGCTTAATGATGGCTTGCTTCACTGATAGTGACAGCTCTTTGGATCTCATATTGAGAGTTGACAGCGACAGATTCCAAATGAAAATAGCACACTTGAAATGAACTCTGGACCTTTTATCTGCTCCTTGTAAATGGGGTAATGAGGGAATAACACACACCTGGCCATGGAACAGCTGAGCAGCCAATTCTCCCATTACTTTTGGTCCCTTAAAAAGTGGGAGGCACATATACAAACTGTTGTAATTCCTACAGCGTTCACCTGATTTGGATGTAAATACCCTCAAATTAAAGCTGAAAGTCTTCAGTTAAAGCACATCTTGTTCGTTTCATATCAAATTCATTGTGGTGGTGTATAGAGCCAAAAATATTGGAATTGTGTCGATGTCCCAATATTTATGGACCTGACTGTATACAGTATCTCACAAAAGTGAGTACACCCCTCACATTTTTGTAAATATTTTATTATATCTTTTCATGTGACCCTCAAAATAACTCAACACACAGCCATTAATGTCTAAACCACTGGCAACAAAAGTAAGTACACCCTAAGTGAAAATGTCCAAATTGGGCCCAATTAGCCATTTTCCCTCCCCGGTGTCATGAGACTCGTTAGTGTTATAAGGTCTCAGGTGTGAATGGGGCGCAGGTGTGTTAAATTTGGTGTTATCGGTCTCACTCTCTCATATTGGTCACTGGAAGTTCAACATGGCACCTCATGGCAAAGAACTATCTGAGGATCTGAAAAAAAAAATTGCTGCTCTACATAAAGATGGCCTAGGCTATAAGAAGATTGCCAAGACCCTGAAACTGAGTTGCAGCACAGTGGCCAAGACCATACAACTGTTTAACCGGACAGGTTCCACTCAAAACAGGCCTCGCCATGGTTGACCAAAGAAGTTGAGTGCACATGCTCAACGTCATATCCAGAGGTTGTCTTTGGGAAATAGATGTATGAGTGCTGCCAGCATTGCTGCAGAGGTTGAAGGGGGGGTCAACCTGTCAGTGCTCAGACCATACGCCGCGCACTGCATCAAATTGGTCTTCATGGCTGTCGTCCCAGAAGGAAGCCTCTTCTAAAGATGATGCATAAGAAAGCCTGCAAACAGTTAGCTGAAGACAAGCAGACTAAGGACATGGATTAGTGAAACCATGTCCTGTGGTCTGATGAGACCAATATAAACTTATTTGGTTCAGATAGTGTCAAGCTGGTGTAGAGGCAACCAGGTGAGGAGTACAAAGACAAGTGTGTCCTGCCTACAGTCAAGCATGGTGGTGAGAGTGTCATGGTCTGGGGCTGCATGGGTGCTGCTGGCACTGGGGAGCTACAGTTCATTGAGGGAACCATGAATGCCAATATGTACTGTGACATACTGAAGAAGAGCATGATCCCCTCCCTTCGGAGACTGAGCCGCAGGGCAGTATTCCATGATAATGACCCCAAACACACCTCCAAGACGACAACTGCCTTGCTAAAGAAGCTGATGGTAAAGGTGATGGTCTGGCCAAGCATGTCTCCAGACCTAAACCCTATTGAGAATCTTTGGGGCATCCTCAAATGGAAGGTGGAGGAGGGCAAGGTCTCTAACATCCACCAGCTCCGTGAAGTTGTTATGGAGAGGTGGAAGAGGACTCCAGTGGCAAGCTGTGAAGCTCTGGTGAACTCCGTGCCCAAGAGGTTTAGGGCAGCACTGGAAAATAATGGTGGCCACACAAAATATTGACACTTTGGGTCCAACTTGGACATTTTTCACTTAGGGGTGTACTCACTTTTGTTGCCAGCGGTTTAGACATTAATGGCTGTGTGATGAGTTATTTTGAGGGGACGGCAAATTTACACTGTTATACAAGCTGTACACTTACTACTTTACATTGTAGCAAAGTGTAATTTCTTCAACAAACAAAGTTCACAGGTAAGCTTATTACTTGTTTATTAAATCATGGTGGAAGACCCTGACACAAGCAGTTAGGTGGAACGCATGGTGCGCGAGGTTACGCTCGTCTGGAGCGCACGCTGACACTGCAGAGTCGCGGCGCTACAGGAGCTCTTAAGGATTACGGATACAAATGTTGTATACGGTACATATTGGCGATTAAAAGAACTGTGTTTACAAGTTACGCTATGAGGGGTCTCCTTCTTATTCCTGCATGACATGCTTTTGGATATCAGACGGTGACATCGGGAAAGCCCTAGGTCGGGGGACAGACCGCAAGCCCAGTGTGACTTCTCTTTGTCGTATGACAAGAGGGTCCACAAACTCTGGTAAGTGGGGATATTGCTTATGTTTGCACATGGTGGAGTGATTCACTGAATGACACGGGCACTTTAAACTGAAGGTTGATCACGTATAGAAGTTGTCTACAATCACCTGGATTCATATATATGAGAAATTTATCTTTGGATTGCAATTTTGCATTGGATTAATCAAATTTTTTGCACAAAGGACTTGCACAGTGTATGGATTATATATATATATATTAATTTTTTTGCACAATTGTTTTTGCACATATTTTTATTGGTATTAAGAATTGGACTGCATGCCATTTATTTGGAAGTTTTAGCACAAAAGAATTTTAAACTCACAGATATCAGCACTAAGCACTTTACTTCTGGTTGGCCATGGGTTCACTATATTTTTGTACAGATGGTCGGTTATAATTAAGGACTTATGTTAAGTGTATGCATATTTATGTTGGTTTTTGCACATATGTTTTAATTATCTGATATGGTCCACTAATAGTTGGGATACTATAAGACCCTATAGCAAGCGCTGTTCACACTTAGGATCCTTCTCCTAGTGTATTTTTTTCATTGACCCTTTGGGTCCAATTTGGACATTTTCACTTAGAGGTGTACTCACTTTTGTTGCCAGCGGTTTAGACATTAATGGCTGTGTGATGAGTTATTTTGAGGGGACGGCAAATTTACACTGTTATACAAGCTGTACATTCACTACTTTACATTGTAGCATAGTGTCATTTCTTCAACAAACAAAAGTTCACAGGTAGGCTTATTAGTTGTTTATTAAATCATGGGGGAGGACCCTGACACAAGCAGTTATGTGGAGCTCACAATTGGTGTGGATATGTTGGCACAGACAATGAGAGAAGAAAACTATATGTGATTTAAGCTGTGCTGCAAAAAAACAGCCACTGTAAACACACAAATGAAATACATATAGTGGAGCTGATTTACCTGCCAAAGAATTTCTGTCCATCCAGTTTTGATATCTAAACAGCTCTGAAACACAGCACAGACCTGTCTGGCAGGGTGGAGACCTGATTTTTCTCTTTTTAGTAACGGTTAGAAATCTTGCCCCCCACCCTGCCTGGGACTGGACAGAGAAAGGAAAAGCAGCACAGCGATAAGCACAAAAGAAAGAATGCTTCTAGCTCTCTATCTCACAGCCTGAGCTATGCTGTATAAGGACCACAGAATGCTGCTATCAGGCCAAATTCAAGTGCCTTACACTACTTTAATAAAAAAAAAAAAATGTAATATAATGTATTGATGTTAATAATGTATTGATGACAACAGATCTGCATTATTTGTGTCTTTTATATTGGACTGTAATTCAGCTTTACCTTACCATTAACCACAGAAAATTGAAATATGTTTGCATGATGTTGCCCTTTAATAATCTTTCCTTCATATTATAACATATTCTTAAAAAAATGTAGGTGTATGCACATAGCAGATATCTAACATTTTATCATACTCTTGGATGAAAATTTCTAGACAAAGTATGTTATTTAAGAACAGCATGTCCAGTCTATCCCCTTTCTCTCTCGCTCTCTCTCTCTCTCTCTGTGCTCTTATGATTTTATTCCAGCACAATTATCTCAGAAGGAGCAGGCTACATCAGCTGAGATATCAATCACTGGATCTGCAGCAGCAGGGTCACATCCAGAAATATTCTCTATGAAGTCACTGATACTGGCATTAAGATCAGATAACAGGGATCTGGGTGCAGATACACAACATGATATTCTTGATACCAAGGAAATGCAATTGTGTTTGTATACAGCATATCAGACTGTGTCCCTGATATTCCTGGGCCTTTCCATCTCAGCTGGAAATGTAAAGCTATATATTACTTCTACCCTTTTCTTTCCATACTGAATTTAATCTTACTCTGGTGTTCTAGCATTATGTACCTTTATTCCACAATGTTCACAGTGGATGCTTTAGTTTAGGCTTAGTCTTGGCCTCAACAGTCCTGTGCTTCTTTAGATGTGTCAAATAATTCATCTCTCAACAGATTGTTTAAATCAAATGAATCCAGGTTCATGCAGATCTGTTCTGTCATCTCTAATCAAATTCTTGCCAGATATTGGCAGTTAGAAACACATTAACATGTTACCTAATAATCTAGGTTCATCTGATATGCTGATATGCCTTGGCATTCAGTCTGTCATTTGCTGTGAATTGCGTGAATTGACATCATTGACGGTGGGAGTTGGAACACTTTCCCCCAGCCAGATTGATCTACCTTCACAGGGCCAACTTTAGGTGGAAGTCAGGGGGACAGCAGGATACAGTTACATTGTATGTAAAAAGGGATTCATTAGTTCCTATGCTAGAGTATATACTGTGTATAAGTGTATGTGTATATAGATGTAGCAGGGAACTGTATAGATATATTACCTAAAATCCAGAGACAGTGTGCAGTGTTATTTATGTGGAGCTAACTGTTGGTCCCTATATGAGTTTTTTTCCCTCTCTCCACACACACACACACACACACACACACACACACACACACACACACACACACACACACCAGGTTACTCTGCCCCCCTACTATGTTCCTATTGGCAGGAGAAGGAAAGCCAGTAGACATGGGATATGTAGTTGATTTGCAAGGATTTGCCCTCTAGCTGTCCCTGGAGAAACTACAGCTACCAGCAGGCTGATGGGCAGATAAGGTTTTCTGGGAGAAGAGGTGCCTTGTGGGAGAGAATATAAGAACAGAGGCTTTGGCTTGCCTCTCTCTCTTGGGACCAGTGTGGCTCTGTGTGCAGGGAGCCTGCTACTGGGCATTGCAGCGGTTGTGGCCTACTAATACAGAGGTATCAACAGGATACCTGAAGGAACGCCAGCGGACAGGTGGCTCTGGGGAAGAGCTACCACCTCGAAAAATGTCAGCAAATTCATAACAGATAGCTTCGCCTGGTACGGACTACCACAGATGTGAAGTTGATTTACTGATATGCCTGTATCAAGAGCTTGTTTGTGAGTACCATTTTATTGCTTTTTAATACATTTTGAATGAAGGGTAATGCACTAGGCAGGTGCATCCTCTGTTTGTGTTTTTACTTCAGGACAGCATGGCTACTCTGATCTGCTAGCTAACAACCTGAAGGTTGTTCCTTTTCCATCCACCCTTCAGGGGTGACAGACCTGGATCACCCCCATGAGCCAGATACCTGAGGGATTGTCATCCTCATCATCTGCAATTACAGTGCCATCATCATCCATATCCTGTGTTCCAGTTTGGCGAGCGGGTGAAGACCCATCTGACAGACACTGTGCACATATAGCTGATTCTTCAAATTTACTAGTAGTCAAGGCCTAGTCCTTAACTTTGGGAACAGAAGCGGAGTACAAGCATTCATTCTCTATATTCTGTCGCTGCTATTTTTAGTCCTACAGCTTAAAGTCAGTGATCTCTGTGAAGCTTTCTTTGTTCTGCTGCTGAAACGTACCTGGTGGTGTAGTCTGGCTTATGCGGGGGCAACCTCTCTTGCGGCCCTGGTTCGCGAGACCCTGGTAGTGCAGACAGGGAGCTCGGGAGCACAGGGGGGCACAAGAGCTGGACTAGTCTCTTTAGCTGGTAGGAGTCCACAGAAGCTTGTGCAGGCTGAAGGATAGTGGTGCGGTCCGGGTCAGCAACTGGCTGGCAGCAAAGTACAAAGGGATCAGGCAAACGAGTACAAAGGGCACAGGCAGAAGAGTAGTCGTAAACAGTCCAAGGTCGAGGCAGGCAGTTAGCAGCAGATCCAGAGGGGAAGCCGGGTCACAGGAACAGGAAGTCTTTCAGAGCAAACACACTCAGGTTAAAAAGGTCACAGGAACACTGTAGAATGGACAGCATCTGCTGCAGGGTACTGTCCAGTTAAATAGGCCGTTTTGGCACCATTGGCGTGCACGCGCGCGAACGCGCACAGGCATGCGCACATGGCCACAGACACTGGGAAAACGGCCATTTTACTGACAGCTGCAGAAGGAGTGCCTTATACAATTACAGTACATTTCCTTGGAATTCACTTTATTACATCAGCCTTTGTTGATATATACCATTCAATCCACAAAAGCTAGCTAAAGATCAACTGAAGTGTCAAGCAAGGAACATTGAACTACAACTACTCTTCATCCAGTTAGTGAGCCTATACTGCTTTGCCAGAGTTTGTTATAGAGCTGCATTCACCAAGGAACTCGCTCCCTTAGAGCAGGTTGAATATTGCTGCATTTATTATTCTTGTGTTGCACTTGTTTATCTACTGCTTGCTGTTTTTTCACTTGTTTATCTATTGTTTGCCGGTTTTATACCTGTTTATCCACTGTTTGCTGGTGTCAGGTGTGTGAGCAGTAGAGAGCGGTCTGACACTTCAGGAGTCATTCCCCTGCTCTCCTGTGCCCCACTCTCATGCACAGTATACTGACCTGCTTGATACATACAGGTTTTATCTATAGAGGCATAAGTAACATACCATATCATTCACTTGTGTGTAAAATGTATTCTGTTTTATTATTTGATGTGCTTAATCTTACCCTGGTGGGTTCAAGTTATTTTTAAAATATATATATTTGAGTAAACACTATTGATCTACCTTAATCTTGTGTGTTCCATTACTGTGTCTTTACTTAAAGGGGAAATAACACTATCATTTTTCAAGAGGGGACTGAGACTGTTATTGAGGTTGAGAGGCAGAGTGACTTACTGAACATACTTCAGTGGCTCCTGCGGTTGTATCGCTACATATATATACAGTATGTATATATATATATATATATATATATATATATATACACAGTATAGATAACTTCTAGTGACCAGTATGATAGGGTGAGAGGGATAACACCAAATGTAACACACCTGCTCCCCATTCACAGCTGAGACCTTGTAACACTAATGAGTCCCATGACACAGGGGAGGGAAAATGGCTAATTGGGCACAATTTGGACATGTTCACTTAGGGGTGTACTCACTTTTGTTACCAGCGGTTTAGACATTAATGGCTGTGTGTTGAGTTATTTTGAGGGGGCAGCACATTTACATTGTTATACAAGTCATTTCTTCAGGGTTGTCACATGAAAAGATAGAGTAAAATATTTACAAAAATGTGAGCGGTGTACTCACTTTTGTGAGATACTGTATAGAGTTCACCAGGTGCGCGCCACAGTGGGAACACGGGGATGCAGTTCTGGGAGGAAGTTAACAGACCATGCTGTACTCGTCATTTGACTATAGCACGGTCGGGAAGTGGTTAAAGGTAATTATTTCTGCAAAACCTTTTAGTTATTGTATTTTTAATGTGCTATAATTTGTTATTGTGATTTTTTTATTAAAGTTCTGCTTTAAAGTGGACCTTCAGTCATTTTTTCATCTTTCCATCTATGAAATCTTCTGCCCTTGTTGTTTTAACTTTGGATAGTAAAACATTTTTTTTTCTGCCAGTAAATACCTTATACAGCCCACTTCCTGTTTCTTGTCTGGTCATTAGCATAGGCTAATGACATCATGAACAGCTCTCTCTCTCACTCTTGTGAGAGTTTGCCAGGGAGGGAGTGGGGATGAGTCATAAGAGGGCCAATGAGAGCTGCAGGGCTGCAAAGCTGGAGGTGTGCTCCTGTGTAAATCCAGGAAGTGAACAGGCAGCAGCTTCAGTTGCCCACAGTTAAAATGGATGCAGACAGACTTAGTGGAGGGAGATTTATGCAGCATATTTGGCAAGTACAGAATCACAGTATAGATAAAATAATATGCAAAGTGGTTGGAGGGAAGCTTCAGAATGGCAAAGATGTTTTTATTACAAATTATGTGAGTAGACTGCAGTTCCTCTTTAATGATTTAAAGATCCATACCTGGCTGTGTATTACTGACCAACATTTGAAGACACAAGTACATTTACAACTGTATGTCATCTATAGAAATGCAGGTAATGTGTAATCTTAGATTGAATAAACTGTAGTTATTACATCCTGGTTGTCCTTCCAAAGATGACTCTAATATAAGAAGTATGCTTTTGAGTCAATGCTGTATATCCCCGATAGCTTCACCATCATTTTATATATTGGTCTAATGCTGATTTTACTGAAACTAAAAGTCCTACACTGTGTGCTCAATACAAGGATATTTCAAAAAGTAATTGAGTTCCTGCTGACAGCAGAAATCCTGTAAAAATGAGTAAATATATAGGCCGAGAATGTGTTTGGCTGCAAGCTATATATTCATTGCTGAAATACATAATGTTATAATGCAAAACTAAGCACAATCCCATTTATATGCCTTATAATATAAAGCTTTTTATCATTTTGCTTTAGAAGTTTATTGGTATACATATATTGCACTTTAATATATAGTGTTAAAATGTATATTGTATAATATTGGGGAAGACGCGCTGACGTCACTGCCATTGAGTGTTTGAAGTCTACAGCCGGCCGGCTTAATGTTCTTGGACGCCCTTGTTGTTTTTATCTGATGTAAGTGCAATACTTTTATTTTATTAAATCCACTGAAACGGTATCACACTATCAGTACCTTCTCTTTCTTTGGGTGCCGTGGTGAGTTTACCTGGGGGTGTAAAGAACCTTATTGGACTGCTATCCTACCAACGCCGGGAAGCGGATCCGGTTAGCCCTTTCCACTACCTCTGTGGTTCACCCAAGCCAACTCTGCTACATCAGGACCCCAAGATTGTCGTATTTATCCCCAGGGGGGACCCGGGCTGGGGTGCAGCCAAAGCGCTTATGCGCTTACATCTGGTAAGCAGTTATTAGATGTGAGGTGGAGGTATCACTACTGAATTTGAATTATCACACGGTGGTCTATATCTGTGAAGATACATCTACATCTCTACTTTCATCTACACCATTTATGTTTATTTGGACTGTATGATTTACATGCATTTATGGGATGCATGCTGTATGTATCTACCTACCGTCATTTTAGCGCAACCTGTTGTTTATAAAATATTGTATAATATTGTTTCCATACATATCTGGAATTTAATATTACATAGTTACATAGTTAGTCAGGTTGAAAAAAAAACACAAGTTCATCTAGTTTAACCAATAAAAAAAAGAAAACATATATATAACCATACAATCCCATATACATAATCCTTCACCCACAGTTGATCCAAAGGAAGGCAAAAAAAACCCAGCAAAGCGTGATCCAATTTGCTATAACGGGGGAAAAATTTCCTTCCTGATCCTCCAAGAGGCAATGAGTTTTTCCCTGGATCAACTTTCCCATAAAATGTTAGTACTCAGTTATATTATGTACATTAAGGAAAGAATCTAGGCTTTTTTAAAGCAATTTACGGAGCTGGCCAGAACCTCCTCTGGAGGAAGTCTATACCACATTTTTACAGTTCTTACTGTGAAGAAACCTTCCCGTATTTGGAGATTAAGTCTTTTTTCCTCTAGACGTAAAGGGTGCCTCTTTGTCCTCTGTGATAACCTTAAAGTGAATAACTCAACACTAAGTTTACTATATGGAGCACTTATGTATTTGTACATGTTGATCATATCCCCCCTTAATCTCCTCTTCTCAAGAGAATAAATTCAGTTCCTCTAATCTTTCCTCCTAGCTGAGCTCCTCCATGCCTCTTATCATTTTGATTGCCCTTCTCTGCACTTTCTCCAGTTCCCCAATATCCTTTTTGGTGGCCAAAACTGAACTACATATTCCAGATGAGGTCTTACTAATGATTAGTACAGGGGCAAAATGATGTCTCTATCTCCGGAGTCCATACCTCTCTTAATACAAGAAATGATTTTGCTTGCTTTGGAAACCGCAGCTTGGCATTGCATGCCATTATTAAGCTTATGATCTACCAAAACCCCCAGATCCTTCTCCACTATGGATTCCCCCAGTTGTACTCCTCCTAATATGTATGATGCATGCATATTCTTAGCCCCCAAGTGCATAATTTCACATTTATCTACATTAAACCTCATTTGCCACATAGTCACCCAATTAAACAGTGCATTGAGGTTTGCTTGTATGTTGGAGACATCATGTAAGGAAGTTATTCCACTGCATAGCTTGGTGTCATCTGCAAACACTGAAATTGTACTTTTAATCCCAAACCTTATATCATCTATAAAGATCTTAAAAAGTAAGGGTCATAACACTGAACCTCGGGGTACACCACTGATAACTTTAGACCATTCAGAGTAAGAATCATTAACCACTACTCTCTGAATTTGGTCTTTTAGCCAGTTTTCTATCCATTTACAAGCCTGTAGACTTTACCTTACACATTAGCCATGTGTGGGGAACTGTTTCAAACACTTTTGCAAAATCCAAGTATGTCACGTCCACAGCCACCCCTCTGTCCAAGGTTTTACTTACTTCCTCATAAAAAAATAATTAGGTTTGTTTGACAATTTCTGTCTTTCATTAATCCATGCTGTCTGTTGCTCTACCACTTCCCGACCACCTCACATACTTTTACTGCTGCAGAGTGGCGCTGTAGCGAGAATCGCCATTTATAAACGGCGGCTTGCTCCTGCTCGTGCCCCCCGCACTCTGCAGCAGATACTCGCGATTGCCTCGCAGAGAAGAGAAACGGGAAACCACCGATGTAAACACGGCGGTTCCCTGCTCTGTCAGGCGGCATATAAGAGATCTACTGATCCCTGTCACTGGGATCAGTTAGATCTCTTATGCAGCTGCCCTGGCAGCCCAACCCCCTCATAGGTAGAACACGCCTAGGGAACACAGTTAACTCCTAGATCGCCCCCTGCAGGTTAGCCCCTTCACTGCCAATGACATTTGTACAGTAATCAGTGGATATTTAAATTTCTGTTTGCTGCATAAATGTCATTGGTCCCAAAAAAAGTGTCAAAAATGTCCGCAGATCGCCGCCATTACTAGTAAAAAAAAAAAAGTTAAAATGCCACAAATGAATTCTCATGGTTTGTAAACACGGTAACTTTTGCGCAAACCAATCAATAAACGCAGATTACGATTTTTTTTTTACCACAAACATGAGGAAGTATATATATCGGCCAAAACTGATTAATAACTTTGTATTTTTATATATTTTTTTTGGATATGTATTATAGCAAAAAGTAAAAAATATTGTTTTTTTTTCAAAATTGTCGCTATTTTTTTGTTAATAGCGGTGATAAGAAGTGACACAGATGGGATCAAATACCACCAAAAGAAAGCTCTATTTGTGGGAAGAAAAGAGCGTCAATTTCATTTGGGTACAATGTCATACAACCGCGCAATTGTCAGTTAAAACGCCGCAGTGTTGAATCACAAAAAGTGCTCTGGTCCTAAAGTGGTCAACAAGCACTCATCTATGTGGTCTTTTATTAATCTCTCCAGTATCTTCCCAACTATAGAAGTTAAACTAACAGGTCTATAGTTACTCGGTAAAGACTTTGTTCCCTTTTTAAATATGGGCACCACATTGGCCCTATGCCAATCCAGTGGTATTATTCCAGTCATTATCGAGTCCCTAAAAATTAGATACAATGGCTTTGAAATGACAGCGCTCAATTCTTTTAGGATCCATGGGTGGATGCCATCTGGTCCAGGTGCTTTATCCACCTTTATTCAGTCTAAATACTTCTGGATCATTTCACTTTTGAGCCGTTGTGGAGCATTTGGGGCTGTGTCACTACCACTCCCATTATGGACATGAGCTACCCCAT
This sequence comes from Glandirana rugosa, assembly GCA_018402905.1. Classification (NCBI taxonomy): domain Eukaryota; kingdom Metazoa; phylum Chordata; class Amphibia; order Anura; family Ranidae; genus Glandirana; species Glandirana rugosa. Next base: position 1,585,279 of record BLSH010249788.1, read on the forward strand.
GCTCCTTTGTATACACAGAGCTGAAAAAAGTATTTAATAAGTTTGCCTTCTTCTTAGGTCATGAACAGCAGTGAGCTTGTTGCAGACAGAGCGGGCAATCCAGAGGGCAAAGCAGAAGGGGAGACTGGTTTTGGGAAGAAGGGGGATGGAGATTAAATTGCGTAGATTGCGACCACTGCCAGCGGGTGTGGGGTGGTGGTGATGTGTGTGGTTAAATGAGAGAGGCCCAGGGTTTGGGGAAATATCTCCAGAGGCTAGGAGAAGCAGAAGAGAGAGGGAGGCAACATGGGAATATGATTTATATGAGGGGACATGCTTGAGCATCCTGGTTTTGTTATCATATGGGCATAGAGTTAGAAAGAGGTGGTGAGTGCAGTAACAGGGAGAGGGGAGAAGTGAGGCTGATATGTACAGATTGTGGGGTGGGGAAGAGGGGTGAAGAAAAGATAGTTTGAGAGAGGCTGCTATTGTGAAAAGGAGAGGTAAGGTATGCATGTTTCAGAGAGGAAAGTCTGTGTTTTGGAAATGAGGTTACCTGTAGTCTGGTGTATGAGTAGTTTCTTGTTAGTGTGCGCTTTGTGCAAATCGCTGAAGTGTAAGAGCTGAAGTGCCCATGTATTTAAAGAACCCCAATTTTTTGGAAGAACCCCTGCAATGCTCCCCCATAAGCAAAGCTTGGTTTTATACTGTGATGGGTGGGGTGGAGGTGGACAATTAATCAATTAGGAGATGATATTAGGCACACCACGATCACAGCAAACTTCTAACACTGCAATCAAAATGCAACAAAGGCCAAGGAGGGCAATATTGTAAAGATAAGAGAAACCATGATTTAGGTAAGGCTTATAGGCTAAATAAACATCACATTAATATGAACATGGCTACAGATGTAGTTTAAACAGCAGTGACAAAAGCAGATTACCAAAGACATTTAAGCAGTCATTCAGTGTTCAGTTTAAGGAAGATGAAGCTAGTATAAACAGATTTACCAATGTTAAAAGGCATAGGCAAAGGCACATAACAATGTTTCAGTTTTTGGGTGGAGCGATCAGCAATACAGACATACCAATGTTAAAAGGCATAGGCAAAGGCAGATAGCAATGTTTCAGTTTTTGGGTGGAGCGATCAGCAATACAGACATACCTGTGAAAAGAGAGAAGCAGCGTTCAGATGGATAGTGTAAGAGCTGAAGCGCCCACTTATTTAAAGAACCTCACTTTTTTGCAACATTTAAAAGATGATAGTGTTCCTTAATTTTTATATTTTTTAAAAGCTTTTTTTTTATCATTTATAACTTTTTTAACTTTGGCCATGAGCCACATAGGTTTTATTTTTAGCCTTTTAAACGTATTGCCCATGGGAATATACTTTGCAGTGAGTTCACATACAGTCATTTCTGTGATGCTCCCAGGGTGGAGTGAAATGCATTAGGTACGGAGACTTCCGGTGGCACTATTTCCTGGATTTTGGAACGCAAACCAGGGATTGCACAATGTTTTACATGCTTGTCATGAAAGACTAACGTGAGTGGATATTATTTTGTAATAATAACTTTTTTAAACAATACCACACCATGTATACTCTATTACTTATTCTATGAGTACGTCTAACTATTGGGGATGCGTGGAAGAGGATAAAGACACATCTATGAAAGACATATAGTATCTCACAAGAGTACACTACTCACATTTTTGTAAACATTTTATTATATCTTTTCATGTGACAACTGAAGAAATTATACTTTGCTACAATGTAAAGTAGTGAGTGTACAGCTTGTATAACAGTGTAAATGTATTGTCCTCTCAAAATAACTCAACACATAGCCATTAATGTCTAAAATGCTGGCAACAAAAGTGAGTACACCCCTAAGTGAAAATGTCCAAATTGGGCCCAATTAGCCCTTTTTCCTCCCCGGTGTAATGTGACTCGTTAGTGTTACAAGGTCTCAACTGCGAATAGGGAGCAGGTGTGTTAAATTTGGTGTTATCGCTCTCACTCTCTCATTCTGGTCACTGGAAGCTCAACATGGCACCTCATGGCAAAGAACTCTCTGAGGATCTGAAAAAAAGAATTGTTGCTCTACATAAAGATGCCTAAGCTATAAGAAGATTGCCAAGACCCTGACACTGAGCTGCAGCACAGTGGCCAAAGATCATACAGCAGTTTAACAGGACAGGTTCCACTCAGAACAGGACTTGCCATGGCCGACCAAAGAAGTTGAGTGCAAGTGCTCAGCATCATATCCAGAGGTTGTCTTTGGGAAATAGACGAGTGCTGCCAGCATTGCTGCAGGGGTTGAAGGGGTGAAGGGTCAGCCTGTCAGTTCTCAGACCATATGCTGCACCCTGCATCAAATTGGTGTCTGCATGGCTATTGTCCCAAAAGGAAGCCTCTTCTAAAGATGATGCACAAGAAACCCGCAAACAGTTTGCTGAAGACAAGCAGACTAAGGACATGGATTACTGGAACCATGTCCTGTGGTCTGATAAGACCAAGATAAACTTATTTGGTTCAGATGGTGTCAAGCGTGTGTGGTGGAAACCAAGTGAGGAGTACAAAGACAAGTGTGTCTTGCCTACAATCAAGCATGGTGGTGGGAGTGTCATGGTCTGGGGCTGCATGAGTGCTGCTGGCACTGGAGAGCTACAGTTCATTGAGGGAACCATGAATCTCAACATGTGCTGTGACATACTGAAGCAGAGCATGACCCCCTCCCATCAGAGACTGGGCCGCAGGGAAATATTCCAACATGATAATGACCCCAAACACACCTCCAAGACGTCCACTGGCTTGCTAGCTGAGGGAAAAGGTGATGGACTGGCCAAGCATGTCTCCAGACGTAAACCCTATTGAGCATCTGTGAGGCATCCTCAAATGGAAGGTGGAGGAGAGCAAGGTCGCTAACATCCACCAGCTCCGTGATGTTGTCATAGAAGAGTGAAAGAGGACTCCAGTGGCAGTGCTGGAAAATAAAGGTGGCCACACAACATATTAACACTTTGGGCCCAATTTGGACATTTTTACTTAGGGCTGTACTCTTTTTTGTTGCCAATTTAGACATTAATGGCTGTGTGTTGAGTTATTTTGAGGGGACAGCAAATTTACACTGTTATACAAGCTGTACACTCACTACTACATTTTAGCAAAGTGTAATTTCTTCGGTGTTGTCACAAGAAAAGATATAATAAAATATTTACAAAAATGTGAATGGTGTACTCACTTTTGTGAGATACTGTATTTCACCAGTACAGACGATCTTTACATGGATAGCTGGTGAGTGAAGACACATGAGGAAGGGGAGCACAGCACTTTCATCACCTTTGCCATATATTGCTGCATGGATTGCACTTTTTAAAGAACTTTTTCTGCACGGATGGCACTTTAAAGGAATCATCGCGATATTGAAGAATCACAGCACTATAAAAACTCTTATTGTTATGCATTGTTATTTGTTATAGCAGATATTGTTGATTATATGATAGATATTGTAGATTATTTTTTATGATTCTATATATTTCACTGAGCTCAGACAATGCAGGAACTTCCCATACTAACATAAATGGGCTAATTTACTAAAATAACAAAATTACATGGTTTGCTTTGAATATAAATTAACCTGATTTAGAATTTGAAGCAAAATTTTCAAGTGGTTTTAAACTCTTTACAACCACTTTAACGTACAGGTAAACCTATAACAAGGCTAACCTGTAGGTTCCGTGCATGTCTCCTAAACCTGCACGGTTTAGGAGATATACACTGTACTCGCAGGTGCCAACATCATTCACACATGTGCAGTGAAGGAACGGGTCGCCGTGCCCTTTCTTCACTAACATCGTGCCGCAATTGGTGGCCCCCACGCGTGGGAGGGACGTCACGCGACTTCCGGCCTCTCACAGAGCCGGAGTCTGCAGTCCCGGAAGGAAAAAGGGGGATGGACGCTGCCTGGAGCTTCAAATGCAGGTAAGTGATACATAATAGGCTAGTATGTGATGCATACTAGCCTAATATGCTGTTATTTTGCAGGGTAACAAAGAGGAAGTAAAACCCATCAGGGTTTACTTCCTCTTTAATGACCAGGATATCGACTTTATAACCAAGGATATGTGCTCAAAACCATGCTTGTTATGGATCCTATTGTACTCAGGAAAGAGGGCTTTAGAGCTTGACCCCTTCCTGAAAAAAACTGGGATAGAATTTTAAAAAATCTAATGTTATAGGATTATGGATATCTATCTAAGATTTTCTTCTCTAGTCAAAGCAAAATGCTTCCACTATGTATTTGTTAAAGTCAATCTGAACTTTTTAAAACATTTTTACTGCAGGTTAGTAGCAGGAACCATAAGGTGTCTGCTCCTATTTTGCCCACCTCATCAACCAAATCTGCTGCGTCAGCCATCCAAAATTCCTTTTTCATATTTTTACTTTCCTAGCATAGTTACCCCTGCCACCATATCACACTTTGGTAGGTAATACATTTTGGGAGGCTGGGTGTCCCTTGGGGCCCTATGCTGAGTATAGCAGTGAATGCAGACAAGGCAGGAGATGGAAGCTTATGGTGAATTTTTCGAACATAAATTTTTTTGAATATTATTATTATTATTATTGAGGATTTTTATAGTGTCAGCAGTGTATTTGCTGTGCTGATATCATGTCGGCTCATGCACAGTGAAGAAACGGCCTCTGTACCGTTCCTCTACTGCGACCGTGCCGTGACTGGCGCTCCCGCGCACATGCATGGGAGTGACGTCACGCGACTCTGGCCAGTCACAGCACCGGAGTTGTGGCCCCGGAAGGAAGAGGGGCAGAAGATGGACACCGCCAGCACAGGGGACAGTGCTGGACATCGCAGGCTTTGTTTGCAGGTAAGTGGCACATAATGGGCTACTATGCGATGCATAGTAGCCCACTATGCTTCTACATTACAGGGGCATGTAGAGGAAAGTAAACCCCATCTGGGTTTACTTCCTTTTTAAGGAGACCTCTCTTCAGTTCAATCCTCAGTGCATGATGAGTCTCTATGAATGGATAGATAGATACAGTAGATAGATAGATAGATAGATAGATAGATAGATAGATAGATAGATAGATAGATAGATAGATAGATAGATAGATGAACTTAGCATTTGGAGTATCAAAAATGTAGTGTTGAGATCGACAAGGTGTATGAATGACAATTACTACACTGCCTTCTTAAAAAATATGTAAACCCAACATTTCATGTTCCTCATATGTGCCCGCTGTACCATGTACTTGTATGAAAAAGTATCCTGGTCTCTTTGTATTGCTTCCTTTGTGTGAAATATCTGGTGTTTCTGCAAGTCCCTCTGCTTTCATGTTAAAAACTGACCATAGTAAACAGGAGAGCACATCGTGGTCAGTTCTGTAGCTGTGCTGGGAACTCAGCCTGTTGACCTCCAATGATCAGACTTGTTCTGACAACTCCCCACAGCCTTTCAGTGCAAAGATCAGTGTGCCTTTGCTTCTCCTCCCCCCTCTTATGCAGCTGAGAACAGAGGGAATGTAATCATTTTTAACCACTTGCCGACCGCCGATCGGCATCTGACGGCGGCAAAGTGGTTCGTTCCCGCAAAACGCCGTCATACGACGGCGGCTGCGGGAACGTGCTTAGTGAGCGCGCGCGCGCCGCCGGAGGCGCGCACGCGCCGCCGGAGGCGCGCCCGCACGCTCACTGTGTTCGGGGAGGGCCAGGGAGCGGGTGCGGCAGCTTCGATTGCCACCGGCTACCCGCGATGGCCCCCCGGAGTGAAGGAGCGGAGGTCCGTGTAAGTAAACACAGACCTCCGCTCTGTGTGAGGGGGAAGGGCTGTGATCACAGCCTTCCTGTACGTGAAGGCTGTGACCACTTCCCTTCCCCAGATAGTGCAGTCCCCCTACAGTTAGAACACGCCCAGGGAACATAGTTAACCCTTAGAGCGCCCCCTGCAGGTTAACCCCTTCACTGCCAATGGCATTTACACAGTAATCAGTGCATTTTTATAGCACTGATCGCTGTATAAATGCCAATGGTCCCAAAAAAGTGTCAAAATGGTCCGACATGTCCGCTGAAATATCGCAGTACCGCAAAAAATTGCAGATTGCCGCCATTACTAGTAAAAAAAAATAAAATAAAATAAAAACCCCAAAAATGAATTCTCATCATCCGTAAACGCGACCACTTTTGCGCAAACCAGTCAATAAACGCCGATTGCGATTTTTTTATCGCAAATATGAGGAAGAATATAAATCGGCCAAAAACGGTGAAAAAAAATGTTTTTTTATATTTTTTTTTTGGATTTGTATTTTAGCAAAAAGTAAGAAATTTGGGTTTTTTTGCAAAATTGTCGCTCTTCTTTTGTTTATAGCGGTGATCAGAAATGACGCAGCGGTGATCAAATACCACCAAAAGAAAGCTCTATTTGTGGGAAAAAAAGGACGCAAATTTCGTTTGGGTACAACGTCGCACGACCGCGCAATTGTCAGTTAAAGCGACGCAGCGCCGAATCGCAAAAAGGGCTCCGGTCCTAAAGCTGGAAATCCTTCCGGGGCTGAAGTGGTTAAAAAAGGAAAATATGTATTTATAATGTTTTGCCTTTCATTTCTATTTGAATTGGAATGGGTTGTTTTACAAGGTGATCATTTACAATCACTTTAACTGGTTTCCGACCGCGCGCTGTATACTTACTGCTGCAGAGTGGCAGCGTCCCGTGAATCGTCATATATAAGCGGAGGCTTGCACGTGCACAGCTAGCAGTAGCAGGAGTGTGCCCGTGGCTCGGGTGGACCCGATGTCCGCTGGTGAGCCGCGATGCCCTGCCAGAGAGAAAAATGGGGAACCGCCAATGTAAACACGGCCCAGCCCCCTCACAGGTAGAACACGCCTAGGGAACACAGTTAACCCCTAGATCCCCCCCTGCAGGTTAACCCCTTCACTGCCAATGACATTTATACAGTAATCAGTGAATATTTAAATTTCTGATCACTGTATAAATGTCATTGGTCCCAAAAAAGCGTCAAAAATGTCTGACATGTCCGCCCCAATATCAAAGTCCCAAAAAAAATTGCAGATCACCGCCATTACCTGTAAAAAAAAAAAAAAAAATGTAAAAGCACCAGAAATTAATTCTCATGGTCTGTAAACGTGGGAACTTTTGCGCAAACCAATCAATAAACGCTGATTGCGATTTTTTTTTTTTTACCAAAAATATGAGGAAGAATATAAATCGGACAAAACTGATGAATAAATTTGTTTTTTTGTATTTTTTTTTTGATATGTATTTTAGCAAAAAGTAAGAAATATTGTTTTTTTTGCAAACTTGTCGCTATTTTTTGTTTATAGCGGTGATCAGAAATGATGCAGAGGTGATCAAATACCACCAAAAGAAAGCTCAATTTGTGGGAAAAAAGGATGCAAATTTAGTTTGGGTACAACGTTGCACGACCGTGCAATTGTCAGTTAAAGCAACACAGTGCCGAATAGCAAAAAGTGCTGTGGTTCTAACATGGAAATCCTTCCGGGGCTGAAGTGGTTAAAGGCAAATCTCACTCCAAGCCAATGAGATGGAGAAATAAAGAATTTAAGGATGTTCACTGAAATGTATGAATATTCACTTTAATTATCCAATCATATGAAAAGCATATATACATGATTGGGCATTCAAAGTGAAGAAGAATTTGCTTTTCACATGGTTAGATAATTGAAGTGAATTATAAGTGAGATATCCATGGCAGAGTGTGTGCTGCTACCCCCTCACACAAAGCCTTATTGGTCTCTTAAAATTGAATTGCTAAGCTTTTTCTTTATTCTACATTATAGAGACTGTGTCATACCATTGTTTTGTTTTATAATAACTGGCACTTCAATGTAGCTGGAACACCATGGGGATGTAAGTGGCATATAAAGCCAGCAAGCGCACAAAAGTAAAATATCAAATTATGCTTCATACCTTCCTGCCATCTGTATCCAGAACTGCTTTTTATGCTGTAGATAAGACTATAGAGGCATTTGTCTAGGTTTCACATACATATTTACCTTTGTTATCCTTTGTAAGTACAAGATATACAAATCATGGCTTCTGCGGATTAGGCAGCCCAATATAGCAATCTATAATTCAAGTTTTGCTGGTGGTGTAACATTACATATCAGCCTATTGTCTGTATGTATCATTCACATGGGCACTTGCCCACAGGTATGATTTTCTGGAAAGAGTATTCAAATCAATCATTTCATATTGCAATATGCAACAGAACACATTACTTAAAGAAGAAGATTGTTGTGATTCTATTATATCATTTGTGTAGAATACGCTATATAGTCAGATATTATTTTTTATTTCTATTGTAACATTTTCTTTGTTTTGATCCATATATTCCATTTGTGTTCGACTTTAGCAAATCCGATTTAGTGCATGAATAAGCTAAGAACTAATTTTCGTACTAAAGAGATTTGTTTTCTGAAAGACTAGAACAGTAAATGATATTGCGCAGAACACAGACAATACTGTAGGATAATGCATTCTTTATAGACATGTTTGAATGAAAAATGGAAAAAAAAGAGGATTAGTCAGACAGGAGGTCAATGAATTACTTTTAGAAAAGACAAGACCTTAAATCAAAATAGTCTAGCTCTAATATTCACCCTTAGTCTTCCCTTGAGAATTGTGGATTGGGAATCTGGAATTAATAAATTTGCTTGTAAAAACATGGAAAGGAACCTCCTTCTTTACTTCTCCCAGGTTCTAGTAAGACCTGACTGAAATGCTTATTGAGACTTTAAAGCACGGATGCTCAACCTGTGGTCCTCCAGCTGTTGCATAACTACCAGTCCCATCATGCCTCTGCCTTTGATAGTCATGCTTCTATCTATCAGCCTTGCAATTCCTCATGGGACTTGTAGTTCTGCAACAGCTGAAGGGCCACAGGTTGAGCACCATGGACGTCCACAGGTAGGGGCAAGGGGGGGGCTAGGAGACAAGAGGAGCCACATGCAGCACTATGGACAAGGCTCCACCCCTCTGCAATCGGTTCCTCCCCTGCCCATAGTGTGTCCGGTATCTGGAGATGTACCCCAACGTGTCCCCTCTCTGAAGCCCGACACCAAGTAAGTCACACAGGAGGCCCCATGCAGCACTATAGACAAGATAGAAAGGCTCAACCCCCTGCACTCAGCTCCCCCCCAAGATCCCATAGTGTGCCTGATGTCTGGAGCTGCCCTTGCTGTGTGCCCTCTCTGGAGCCTGACACAAGTAAGTGTCCCCGGACAGGGGTGTCTGCCTCATTCTGTGTGTTCCTGTGACTCATCCTACAACTTCTATCCCATTGCCACTTCCCTCTGTAGTCTGCACACACTAAACGCTTCCCTCTGTGGTGGAGCAAGTGCACAGGGTCCCCTCAACACCTCCTATCCCTGGAAATTCACCAAGGCCCTTCCTATTATTCTTTCTAAATTTCAGGGACAGTGACCGTATATTAGCCGCTGCTCGAGCAACCTTAGAGTTAAAATATGAAAATTCCAAATTACTTTTTTTCCTGATTACTCGCAAGAAATACAGCAGCGTTGCAGAACTTTAACTGATGTCCGCAGAAGGCTAAGGGAGAAAAATATCCGTTTCAGCTTACTATATCCCAGCAGACTGAGGGTTGCTGATGGAAAACAGGCTTTTGATACCCCTGAGGCAGCCATGCGCTGTCTAGATTCTCATTAAAATGAATAGCGGATCCCTTCTTATTTTTCTTCAATGTTGGAGCTCCAATAGACTGAATGATGTATGGACTGCTCCTTTTGCTTTTTCTTCTTTGGTCCTTTTTGTTTTTTAGATTTATAGGTTTTGAATACATTGACTCTAGTTAGATCGCTATAGTCGGTTGAGATAGTTAGGGTTTTTTTTTGCTTCGTCTTTTTTGGGGGGGGATAAGGTTCACATCTTCAATCTCCCTTTTTTTTTTCTCTTGTTTTTTTGTGTGGGAGAGTCGATGGATGTGAACAGGGTAAATATGTATAGGATACGTGGGATTTTGTTTTTGGTGTATATGTATGTCGATATGTCTTGGTGCTGTTTAGAATTACTATTTTTTTCATGAACAAGGAGTAGGCGCACAACCTTTTTTCCCTATGTTCAACCCAACATAACAACACAGTGGAGAGCTGTAGATAACATTAAAAAACATTAAATACAATGGAGGATGTAAATGATAATCAGACTGTGCAGAAGTCTATGCTGAGTCCATGGCAGTCTCACACAAAGGGAAGCCTCATAGGTGAACTGGAGCCAAGTTCAAAGCAACTGTAAAAACAAAGGGAGAGGCGCCTCTGAGTGTAGACTATAAAGGATTTTATTAAAAATGGTTACAGGTGGCAACTCACGAGAATGTGGATGTAAGAAGGCACATCAAAATATATAGCTGTCTGCGGTGATAATGTCTGTCTATTTATTGCTGGGCTGGTCGTTGTGTGTGTAGCTGCGGCTTCCTGAGATGGTGAAACACAGCCATGTGTCTGTGGGCGCCAGAGGGAGGCTTTTATTGCAGATCCTCAACGGCGGGCTGGGATGACGTCACCGGAATCCAACGCGTTTTCTGGGCATGCATGCTACCAGTGGTATGATAGCTACTTCCTTTCTTCAGGCATAACAACGTAACCAGGCAACAGCCATGGTACAATTTATATAGAGAGAGATGGCGGGGGAGGGGAGCAATACAGTATTGGGAGAACCATGATAAAATTCATAATGGCAAATAAATAACTCTTTAGAAATAATGTATACATGCAATTAATAGCACATTAGCATTAAAAAAAAATATATAAAGGGTTGAAAAACAACTGAATTAAATTGGTGCCCCGAGAACGTTAATGAAACTTGATATTATACATAAGTGGATGGATGAATTTAAAAAATGAATATACCCCAATTGGCTAAACTACCTCCCACCCCTCCTACTCACCACTCTCCCTCTCCCATACCTTCCCTACCCCCCCCCCTTTTTTTTCTCTTTCTATGAGACATCCCCAACCCTTTCCCTCACTCACAACCAACAATTATCCAAAGTGCCTATCCCTCTAACACATACCACACATCCAACCACAAGTTAATTCTGATTGCATTTGCCTTGACCATCATTACCAATAACGCTATATAGATATAAGAGGAGAAGAGTAAAGAAAATAAAGATAAAAATGAAAATGAATATAAAAATAAAATTAAAAATAAAATTAAAAATAAAACTGTAAATAAAGTACCGTATTTTTTGCACCATAAGATGCACTTTTTTCCCCCCAAAAGAATGGGGCAAAGTGTCCCTGCGTCTTATGGTGGGAATGCACCAGCCAACCTCCCCCTCAGTCGCCGACGGGAGCCCGCATTTGACTGCGGGCTCCCGGACACCAACGAGCGCTGCTGTCACTTCTCATATAGTGAGAAGACAGAGCAGCCTCAGCGGCCGAATGGAGTACTGCCGCGGCTGCCACTCAGGCTGCTCTGTCTTCTGAGTATCAGGCGCACCTGTGATGATATCATCACAGTGGGCGCAGTGGGAAATCCGAATAGGTCTCCCTGTCAGCTCTGTCCTAAGGCACAGATAGGGCTGCATTATATGGTCTCTGGTAATTGGCTGCATTGTATGGACTCTGGTGATTGGCTGCATTGCATGGACACTAGTATATGGCTGCATTTCATGGGACTGGTATATGGCTGTATTTATGGACACTGGTATATGGCTGTATTTATGGACATTGGTATATGGCTGTATTTCATGGGACTGGTATATGGCTGTATTTATGGACACTGGTATATGGCTGTATTTCATGGGACTGGTATATGGCTGTATTTATGGACACTGGTATGTGGCTGTATTTCATGTAAACATTTTAGTACACCATTTGGTTCAAAATATTTTTTTCTTGTTTTCCTCCTCTAAAATCTAGGTGCGTCTTATGGTCAGGTGTGTCTTATGGTGAGAGAAATACGGCAAATAAAATAAATAAATATAAAAATAAAAAATAATAAAAAAATAAAATAAAGATATAAATGAAAATAAATAAAAATAAAAATAAAAATTAAATGGAAAAAGTGAAGATGAATGGATGAATGCAGTAGATTGGTAAAGAAATAAATCCATGTAAATGAAGGTGATAATGATAATGTAAGTTAATGGGGGTTGTAAATAAATAATGAATATTGATGATGATACTTTGATTACATATATATATATAAATATATCATTAGAATAAAATTTAATTAAAATTGATTAGATTGGAATTTGAACTATATATATCTACATAATATTAGTACATGCATATATATTTTAGTGTAGGTAACTTATCCTAATATCATGTTACCCTAGGAGAGACTATGATTGTAATGTCAATGTTAGTGGTTGACAGTATAGCAGAAAGCAGCTGAATAAGTATAATGAAATGAAAGAGCTCAAATATTGCATGAATAGCTCATATGTACTGTATGAATATGCATTAGATATGCAATCATAATGAAAAATTAATAAAATTGTGAAAAGGTATAGTATCAAAAAAAAAAAAATATATATATATATATATATATATATTAAAAAGAATACACAATCTAGGCATCAATCATAGGTTATAGTATGTGTAGTGATGATGATGATAATATTTACTTACACATAGGAAGAAGTCAGTGAGTAGACAAATCACATACACCTGCTACCCCCATGTATGACCTATGAAACAAAATCAATACAGAAGGCGAAGATAGATGGAGATAGGCAAACACAGGAATGAGTGACCATCTATAAACATCTATACAGCATCTATAAAACAGTGGTCGCTTCTATCCCCTCATTGAGGCCTCCAGGCGAAAGTACATCAAGGCTGTAGATCCAAAAAGTCTCCCTAGTACATAATATTTTATAACATTCAGCCTCAGGGAGGGGCCATGGTATCTGTTCAATGATCCAAACCTTAAGGCCTGCAATGGATTTTTTATGATTTTCGAGAAAATGTCGTGGGATACTAAGTTTATCTTTGCCATCCTCTATAAACCTTCTGTGTTCGCCAAACCGCTGCCTAGGAGGGCGGATGGTACGGCCCACATATAGAAGGTTACAGGGGCATGTAAGTCCATACACAACAAAGTCTGAGGAGCAGTTGTAAAACTCTCCATCATATAGGTCTTGCCCTTTGTACAGAAGGACTTTTGTTCTTGCTGCACAAATGCGAAAGTTTTACACAGGTTTATGACACTGGTACAGTCCTACCAAAGGGACCAATGTCAATGATGGAGGGGCAATATCCAAAGATTTTAATTTACTGGGGCTAATTTACTCTTGAGGTTAGGAGCCCGACGGTAAGTCACCCTAGGTTGGTCCGAAAGGATCTCCTTGATATCTTTTCCATCTTTTTATGCTGGACATGATAAGTAGTGATAAATCTGGAAGAGTGGTCACCTACATTGTTAATTGATTTGGGGGGCTTGCCCTGCTTGTAGTGCTTAAAGGCCTGTTATCTCCCACAGAACTCTCATGTTTGAGAAATACACACACAAAGTGCAAATGTTAGCAGCTAACATTTTGGAGTTTAACAAATCCATTCCTTTTTCTTGGTTACATACATTGAAAAAGAACACCAAATGAGATGAAGACCATCGTATCCCAATAAAATTGGGCAAATTCAGGCATGACCTGGATGATGATAATTCCCAAAACGTTTTCTCTTGGAATAAGAAGACTCTCCTTCCCCCTCCACCTCGGTCACCATATGGAGTTATTGCTCATGGTCGCCACCCACCACCTCTTTTTCCATCCTTACTTCCCGCTCTTTCCTCCGGCAAAAGTACCCCATCACTCTCACATGGTCCAGTTCAGTTACGCCATTGCCGCCCTCATCAAGGGCCTCCTCCCACAAAAACATCCCATAAAGGTAACAATATACTAGCTGGCCTCAACCAGTTTTACAGCAGACCTAATACAGGTCAACTTAAGGAGAAAACTGCATCCCAGAACCCCCACCCTCCTTCCTCTCCACCCCATCTTCCTCAGAACACTACCAGATAGACGGAGGTTGTTCCCAACCTAGTCAATGAGCCTAACCTATTAGGTCCCAGGTCTAATTTATCCAGATACACCAGTAACTCCTCAACTCCTACCATACTACCTTCTGGTGATGACACCGTTGGTGTCTCCATTCCTTTACATACTGTACTCAATGATTCCCCTTGTTGCCTGCATCTTCCACCAACCTTATCACAGATCCCACTTTTTTAGTGGTCAGTCCTCCGCCAACCCTCCCCAAAAAAAGAAAGCTCACAGACGAGGGTGTAGAGGAGGATGAACCTGGCCCAATACTATGCCTGCAAAAATTTGCAGACTGTGAGAATATTTAATTTATCATCTCACAAAATATCCCGCACAAACAAACAAGTTCGAAAAAATTTGCCCGCACGAACAAGCCCAATCCTTTTTCGTTATTCAAAGATCTTAACAAATTAATTTGTAATCTCACATTAAAAAGACATTACCATATCAAACAACAAAAGGCCCTTATTGGGCCAAGCACTGAGCCCATAGATAATAGTCCCATGCCCCCCACCAGCCCCAATGAGTGTAGTTTTGTTACTGATTTTGACATTCTTTAGATATTATGTCCCAGGATTATGACACACTTGCTTTACTTACACAACATCTGGCAGCTTCCCCTACCATTAAATAATCCTTTTTTAAACCTAAATCCATTTTTTACCCAATACAATCCAAAGGCCCCTATCTGGATAGCTTTTATAGGGTAGTATTTTCAGACCTGAAAAAGCTCTGCCAGACTTCTGCTACTACTTCTTCCAAAAACTCCAACCTTTCTCCATCTTAAATCTCAGCAATGAACAAACTCATGAATAATCCTGACCTAATAATAAAATCAACTGATAAATGAGGGGGAATAGTTCTACAGGACAGAGTTGATTATACCACCGAAACCCATAGACTTCTGTCTGATGCCACCACCTATGCTTAACTTTCCAAGGACCGCACCAAATCTTTTGCCTCGGAGGTTGACATTTTGGTCAAATCTGCACTTGAGGAAGGGATCATCAACAATATGGAGGCTTCCTTCCTCCGTATGGATTTTTATCAAATTCCCTACTTTTACCACCTCCCCAAGGTGCACAAGAACTTAGAGACCCCTACTGGCAGATCCATAGTGGCAGCTATGGATAGCGTCACTAAGGGCTTCAGGCAATACATAGATTCTTTTTTGCAACCCTTAGTTCACCAACTTCAGTCCTACATCAGGAATGGCACACACCTTTTGGAGCTTCTATCCCCATACAGGTGGGCATCTACCTAGGTATGGTTATCCCTTGCTGTAAATTCACTGTATACGTCCATCTCTCATGAATTTGGTCTTGTAGCTTTAGAACACTTCTTGGCCCTACGCCCACTCATGAATTCCAGGCAGGCTGCCTTCATCTTGGAGGCCACCACATTTTGTTTAACGCACAATTATTTTAATTTCAATGGAGATTTTTATTTACAGCTACAAGGCGCTGTGCCTTGTAGCTGTAAATAAAAATCTCCATTGAAATTAAAATAATTGGGGCCAATTTTGGGGGCCAATTTTGCCTCATCTTATGCAAATCTGGCTATGGGATTTTGGGAGAAAGATTTCATCTGGTGCCACAATACCTTCTCTGCCAATATAGGTTTTTTCGGCAGATATATAGATGACATTGTGATCATCTGGGACGGCCCCCCCAGACCACATTAGCCAGTTCTTAAATCACTGCAACAATAATCCCCATGGACTGTCTACACTAAACTCACCGCAGGCAACTCATTTTTACATCATAAGAATTGCCACTACCCCAAATGGATACGGAACATACCTAAGGGACAGTTATGTCGCCTCTGATCCAACTGCACACGGGATAGTGATTATGTAGAACAAAGTGCTGCCTTAAAACAAACATTTCTAGATAAAAAGTATCCTGAGTCTCTAATAAATCAGGCCTTTGAACACTACAAGCAGGGCAAGCCCCCCAAATCAATTAACAATGTAGATGACCACTCTGCCAGATTTATCACTACTTATCATGTCCAGCATAAAAAATGGAAGAGATACTTGATAACCATTGGAATATCTTATTACAGGACCCTCATCTCAAGGAGATCCTTCCGGACCAACCTAGGGTGACTTACCGTCGGGCTCCAAACCTTAAGAGTAAATTAGCCCCCAGTAAATTAAAATCTTTGGATATTGCCCCTCCATCATTGACATTGGTCCCTATGGTAGGAATGTACCAGTGTCGTAAACCTCTGTGTAAAACTTGTGAATTTGTGCAGCATTGACAAAAGTCCTTCTGTACAAAGGGCAAGACCTGCATGATGGATGAATTTTACAACTGCTCCTCAGACTTTGTATGGACTTACATGCCCCTGTAACCTTCTATATGTGGGCTGTACCATCCGCCCTCTTAGGCAGCGGTTCGGCGAACACAGAAGGTTTATAGAGCAGGGCAAAGATAAACATAGTGTCCCACAACATTTTCTCAAATATCACTATATTATTAATTTTCATTATGATTGCGTAGCTAATACATATATATACAGTACATGAGCTATTCATACAATATTTGAGCTCTTTCAATTCATTATTAGAGTTGAGCGAACCTCTGGAAGTTTGGGTTCTGCTGGTCCGGCCGAACTTCGGGACAAAGTCCGGGTCCGGGTGGAACCCGAACGATCGCACGGACAACGAACCCCATTGAAATCAATGGGGACCCGAACTTTTAGGCACAAAAATGGCTGTAACAAAGTCCTGGAAAGCCCTAGAGGGCTGCAAAAGGAAGTAAAATGGGGGTAAGGGTAGGGCAAGTGCCCTACAAAAAAATGGGGACAGGGAAATAACTTTAAATATTTTTTAAAAAATAAAAACATAAAAAAAGCAAAAATGGAGGTGAATGTGGATCATCTTCAAACTGTGTCTGAAAAGTAATAATTAACGGTAGAAGCCATATAACTGTTCTAAAATCATCTTCAAACTAGGGCAAGTGCCCTACAAATAAATGGGGATAGGGAAAAAAAAAATTAAAATCAAATAAAAAAATGGGAAGGGGGGTGGATGTGGAGTAGGAGCCTAGAGGTTGACTAGGCCGTGACCGTGGCAGTGTAGGTGGAAGTGGCGGTGGTAGAGGAGTAGGAGGAGGTAGCCAACATGGTTTTTTTTTGTATTGAGGCCTATTCAAAAAAAGAAGTATATGAATGGCTGTGTGAGTCCGGTCTAAATGTTTATTCTGCACAAGGTACAGACAAGTCGTGTGGGATCCTGATTCATTTTAATAAAGGTTAGCTTGTCCACATTGGATGTGGACAAACGGCTCCGCTTGTCTGTGATAACGCCCCCTGCCGTGCTAAACACATGTTCCGACAATACACCGGCTGCAGGGCAGGCCAGCACCTCCAAGGCATAAAGGGCTTCCGACAATACACTGGCTGCAGGGCAGGCCAGCACCTCCAAGGCATAAAGGGCAAGCTCAGGCCATGTGGCCAATTTGGAGACCCAGAAGTTTAATGGGGCAGACCCATCTGGCAGTACGTGTAGGCGTGTGCCCACATACTCTTGCACCATGTTGCTGAAATGCTGCCTCCTGCTAAGACGTTGTCTATCGGCTGGTGGTGCTATTTGTTGTGGCGGGCTGCTGACAAAGCTTTGCCACATTTCAGCCATGCTAACCCTGCCTTCTGAGGTGCTGGCGGTGGCACAGCTGCGTTGGTGGCCTCTACCTTCTCCTCCTCCTCTACCTTCACCTTGTGCTTCCGCTGAGCCCCCGGTATCATTTGGGAATGCCCTCAGCAGCGCCTCTACCAGTGTGCGCTTGTAGTCGCGCATCTTCCTCTCACGCTCCAGTGAGGGGATTAAGGACGGCACGTTGTCCTTGTAATGGGGATCCAGCAGGGTGGCCACTTAGTAATCAGAGGAAGTTACAATGTGGGCAACTCGGCTGTCATTGCGCAGGCACTGCAGCATGCAGTCGGCCATGTGTGCCAGGCTGCCCACAGGCAAAGACAAGCTGTCCTCTGTGGGAGGTATATCATCTGTGTCCTCTGTATCCCCCCAGCCACGCTCCAGTGATGCCCACAAGTTGCGTTGGGTGCCACCCTGCTGCAATTCCTCCTCCTCTTCCTCCTCATCCTCCTCGTCCTCCTCGTCCTCCAGAACTGTGCCCTGGCTTGAATATTTTGGACCTGGCCTATGCTGGTGCAGGAACCCACCCTCCGAGCCACTTGCGAATGACTGGCCTGATAACCGTGGAAATGACCCCTCTTCCTCCTCCTCATCCTCCTGTGCCACATCCTCTTCCATCATGGCCCGAAGTGTTTTTTCAAGGAGACATAGAAGTGGTATAGTAACGCTGAGAACAGCATCATCGGCACTGGCCATGTTGGTGGAGTACTCAAAACACCGCAATACGCTACACAGGTCTCGCATGGAGGCCCACTCGTTGGTGAAGTGTTGCTGTTCCACAGAGCGACTGACCCGTGCGTGCTGCAGCTGAAACTCCACTATTGCCTGCTGCTGCTCGCACAGTCTCTCCAGCATGT
>BLSH010249788.1:1608880-1630560 GCA_018402905.1 Glandirana rugosa
TTACATTCAATTACCCCCAACATTTATTTATTACTTTTAAATACTACTATTAAACTAATGTATATATATATTTTTATATAATAATCTTATTTTAACTTAATGTTAACTAATCTAACCTTAAACTTGATATATATAGATGTGTTATCATCATGTACGTATACATAAAATCACATCCATTAGCATTATAGTACAATGGGATCCTCTCTGATACTAACGTTACAGTTACAATCCTTTCACCAACTGTCATATCGTCTTTCGTAGACTTATTCATATTACTTATCACAACTCGCTTGGGCCTGACATTGCAAGCCCAGGCATGGCTTGAAAGAACCCGAACGATTTTTGAAATGTCCGGGTCCGGGTCCGTGCCACGGACACCCGAAAGTTCGGTACGGACCCGAACGTTACAGTCCGGGTTCGCTCAACACTATTCATTATACTTATTCAGATGCTTTCTGCTATACTGTCAACCACTTTCCTAACATTGACATTGCAATCATAGTCTCTCCTAGGGTAACATGATATTACGATTACCTACACTAAAATACATATGCATGTACTACTATTGTGTAGATATATATAGTTCAAATTCCAATCTAATCAATTGTAATTCAATTTTATTCTAATAATATATTTTTATATATATATGTAATCAAATTATCATCATAAATTTTCATTATTTATTTACAACCCCCATTAACTTACATTATCATTATCATCTTCATTTACATGGATTTATTCCTTTTACCAATCTACTGCATTCATTCATTCATCTTCACTTCTTTTTCCATTTCATTTTTATTTTTATTCATTTTCATTTTTATATTTATTTTACTTTTATTATTTTTATATTTATTTTTATTTATTTTATTTACTTTATTTACACTTTTATTTTGATTTTGCTTTTTATTTTTAATTTTATTTTTATATTCATTTTTATTTTTATCTTTATTTTCTATAATTTTCTCCTCTTATATCTATGTATTTCCCTTTTTCATATACATCTCTGTACCTATTTCCTTATATTAATTTTTTGTATCATCCATCCACTTATGTATAATATCCAGTTTCATTAACGTCCTCAGGGCACCAATTAATTCAGTTGTTTTTCAACCCTTTATATGTATTTTTAATGCTGATGTGCTATTAATTATATTCAGTGGCGGTTGGTGAATTTTTAGGATGGGGGGCACCAGGCCTGCCTTTCCTTTTTGACCCCTCCTACTTATAGAATCCATCCCCTGTATTCCACATATAGTGTCAGGAGTATACAGCTCAGTATCACAGGACACAGTATACAGCTCTGCATCATAGGTTGGGTATAATGCAGCCAGTAACACAGTATGCAGCCAGTAATAACACAGTATGCAGCCAGTAAGAACACAGTATGCAGCCAGTATCACAGTATGCAGCCAGTATCACAGTATGCAGCCAGTACCACAGTATGCACCCAGCAACACCAAGCAAGCAAAGATCATTTACCTCCCATAGAGTTGATGATGCCATCTGCTTCACCCTTCTACCTTACTTGTTTTCTGTATCAAACAAGTTAAGACTGTGGGTTTAACTCGATGTCCATGGATGGGTGTTTGTCTTGGTTTTGGGCAAATGGGGATTGTAGAGTCACGGTCTGATGTTCTTAATCCCATCTAGCATTCCAGTGTTTCTGGTTGAGCTAGCAATTCATGTGTTTTATCATGTATCAATAAAACTTTATATATTTTACTTATACTTGTATGGTATGTCTTTTCAGTTAGGGGGTATACCAGCACCTTCAAAGTCCCATTTTTCTGTTCTATCCTTCATATGATTCTATATTCTGTTATTGAGAAAATTACGCCCTTCTGTCCTGCAAAAGTATTAATTATGGGAGACGTTAACGCTATTTTATCATCAGAATTAGACAGACCTACCCCTCCTAGGTGCCATACATCGGTCCTGTCTGCCTGGGCGCAGGCAGCAGGCTTGATTGAGGTTTGGAGATGGAAGCACCCAGAGGTCAGGTCGTATTCTTGCTTTTCAGCATCGCATAAGACAGCCTCCCGTATTGACTTAGCTTAGATGTAATAGAGGCGAAATACTTACCCAGCGGCCTATCAGATCATTGCCTATTGGCCATAGTGCTGCGTTCCTCTGCTCCTCAGGACGCAGCACTGTGGCGGTTAAGTCCCCACTGGATCTCTCATCCTGACCTTATCGATAAAATTCCTCCTTTGTGAGTTCTGGGAATATAATACGGGATCTACTTCCCCCCGAAAACATGAGATGCATTTAAGGCATTTATGAGGGAGCAGTATATTTCTCTTATAGCTGCTACTAAAAAGAAACAGAAGGCTACTATCTTCTTCCTCCAACGGTCGATGACAGAATTTAAAGAAGGATATGCTCTAGATCCTACCCCTACTAATTTTGACTTAATGATGGCTACCCAGAGGGATCTACAATTATGTCTCGCGGAGGCCACTAGACTTGACATGTATAAAAATAGACAACAAGTTTTTGAATGGTTGATTACTTGCCATGATGGCCCAACATGACCATCCTCTTACGAGAACTTGTTACTCCTGATGGCAGGATGGTGACTTCCTCGACAGACATATTAGAGACCTTCCAAAAGTTTTATAAGACATTATATACCTCAGAACTAACTGACGATTGCCAGTCGCATGACATACAAGATCTTTTAGATCCCTTGGCATTAAGCTGGCTTTCAGACTTTTATAAAGCCTATAGTAAGATCTTGTCACCACTCTTGGCGTCTCTATATAGTCACTGCCTCACCGTGGGGGAATTGCCCATATTCATGCATCATGCCAATGTAACTCTCATTTACAAATCCCCTAAAGACCCTAAGTTTTGTGCTTCCTACAGACCTATCGCATTTCTAAATAATGTCCTTAAAATTCTTACAAAACTATTGGCCCTCAGATTATATCCAATGTTATCATCAGTAATAGATCCAGATCAAACAGGCTTTATGCTTCGTAGAGCTGCAGATGTAAATCTACGAAGATTACATACTAACATTCATGCCCAAAACATGAACAGTGGTTTCATTGGTTATTGAAAAGGCATTTGACAACATAGAATGGCCCTTTTTGTGGGAAACACTCCGTAGAATGGGATTCCCAATGATCTTTATCAAATGGCTTCAGACGATATAAAGTTGTCCAACATCATCAGTGAGATTGGGCGGTGGGCTTTCTTCTTTGTTTCAGCCCCATAGGGGCACTAGACAGGGCTGCCCTCTCTCTCCGGCATTATTTTCATTAGCTATTGAACCAGTGGCAGAGGCACTCCGTACCTCACCACTTATCAGGGGTCTTCGTATTGGTATGCTGGAGGAGAGTGTTGCCCTGTATGCCGATGACATGTTGTTGTTTCTTAACGATGCAGGCCCATCACTACAGGGGGCACTTTCGGTCTTAAACAGTTTGACTCAAGGTCAACTGGTCTAAGTCCCTGTTGTTCCCAATTGACCAAGGTGCCAAAACTACAGCTTCATTAGATACTCCTCTACAGTGGGTAGATACATTTAAGTATCTGGGGGTGGTGATCTCTCTAAAAGCCACAAATTTCCTTCACCTAAACTTGGCTCCTGTTATACAGGAGATTAAGATCAGGTTGAAGGTGTGGGAAAATCTGCCCCTGTCCTTGTTAGGTCGCATTAATTTAATAAAAATGAAAATAGTTCCTAAAGGTATCTATCTTTAATCGTTACCCAAGTCCTTTTTTACAAAGTTAAATCAGATTTTGTCCTTTCTTTGGGGTTCTAAACCCCCTAGATACAATTAAATATCCTAATGTGGCCATGTCTCCAAGGTGGTATGGCTTTTCCAGATCTTTATAAATATTTTCTGGGTACCCAACTGGTGACTGTATCTTGGTGGCTAAACCCTGACTGTTTTAACCCATCTATAAGCTTGGAAGCTGCAGTGGTTGGTTCTGTGGAGGCACTTAAATTTCTGGTCTTTAGGGGATCAAAAGCTCCCTACGAATTAAACCCCTCCATGCTCACCACCCTGCGGGCATGGAGGACGGTATTGGCGTGGTAGGGATATCCTAAGACAGCAGTCTCTCCCAAAGCCCCGATTTGGCTGAATCCCAACTTGTCACATATATATAAAATATCAGATCCATATGTATGGACTAAGTATGGGATTAAACTAATATCGCAGATAGTGACACATCAGTCCCTTACCTCAACTTTCCTCCTTATATAATGTTCCTGCATATTATTCTTTTCAATATTGGCAACTTTCCCACGCCGTTGATGTACAATTTCCACAATCTTCCTGTGTGATGGTTGAATCAGGATTGGAACGAATACTCCCAACAAAATGTGAGGAGAAATCAACTTCACATTGTTATTCCCATTTATTATCAATATCCTTGCAGTCATTAGAAAAGCTTAAAGTGGTAGTAAACCCTCCTATCATTTTCAGCCAAGGAAGCTGCCATCTTGGCCTTTGTTTAATTTACAACTGCCATCATGTTGCACATGTGATCAGCTATGACACCAGCCATTGGATGGTTTGACAGTTTGGTTTAGAGCACAAGCAATGGGAGTGTTACATTTCCGGCACATGCCGGAAATGTAACTGGTTTTTAAGCTGTTAAATGGATGGGTTTACTACCGCATTAAGAACCATTGGCAACAGGATATCCCTACATTAGAGAACGAAGATTGGGATTTTCCTTTTAATGCCCAAGTTTCTATACGTGATTAGTACAGTTCAAAATAGTACATAGAGCTTACTTTATGCCCTATAGAGTACACAAGATTTATACAGCAGCCCCACCAAACTGTTGGTGGTGTGATACCATACAGGGGGACTTCCCACATATTTTTTTGTCATTGCCCTAGAATTAGGAAATATTGGGAGGAGGTTATAGCTGTGATCGAGCAGGTTTCCTTTGTCCCAATTCAACCCTCCATGGAGGTATGTCTGTTAGGGTTAGTAGAAACACTGGTGTCGACCATTGCGGGGAGATAGGGATACTTTTGTTTTATGCGAGGAATAACATTGCTATGCAATGGAAACAACCCATCCCCCCATCTCTGATCCAATGGAAGCAGCTGGTAAACAGTTACACATATAAATAGGGATGTCCTTCAAAATATGAGAAGGCGTGGCGAACCTGGTTATCAACATCTTCAACAGCTTGAGCCAAGTAGGGATTGAAGGGAGGAGAAGGGAGATGACAGGGAACATTAAATACAGGCTTCCCAAATTCAGGTTAACTATTGTGGGGTTTTTTTTTCTGACATGGGTATATACAGGATATATGAGAGACAGGATTTATGATTTCAATGAATAATATTGGAAGATGTTTTCTTTCTTTCTTTCTTTCTTTTCGGATATCATTATAAACAGCACCTTTTGGTGCCCCTCCAATGCTGGAGAGGGTAGGATATAGAGTCTGGAGGGTTGGTGTGACTGACTGATTGTTGTTATAGGGTCTGGGCGTTGTTCAGAGTATAATTGGCTGTGTATGGTCAGAGTGGTCAGTCTTCACACCAGGAATGCGGCAGGCTGCGTTTTTTTTTTCAAAGCAACACACACATATGTATGTAAACGCAATGCTTGTGTTCACAGGTCTTTGGGAAAAAATGTATATTAAAGGCGAAAAATGGAAATCGCATCTAAATTCATGCAAAAATGCAATAGGGCACATTGCAAAGCACATGCAAATGTGATGACGTTTTTCATTGCATTCGTGGCTAAGCTCCTCCCCTTCATAGCATTGTGGAAAAAGGGTGGAGCATGGGTGACTTTAAAATGATGCCCCCCCCCTCGAAAAGAGTTCTGCGGGCGCCCATGTTGAACACCCATGCTTTAAAGCATCACCTGTTGCTGAAATCTGGAATTTCTTTACAACTATAAAATGCAATGGTTCTCGATAGTCAAATTTAAGGTAGATAGATGAATACATGCAATAAGCTGTTTTAACTGCCAAAGGACTTCTATATCTGTCCGTCCAGCCCTGAGGTTTACACAACTCAGCACAGCATGTCTGAGAGGGGAGGAGATCTGAACTTTCTCTGCTACAGTTTTACTTTCTCCTGTTATTATTATTATTATAATACAGGATTTATATAGCTCTAACAGTTTACGCAGCGCTTTACAATGTAAAAGGGAGACAATACAGTTACAATACAATAAAATACAAGAGGATCAAGATGGCCCTGCTCGAAAGAGCTTAAAATCTGATAGGGTGGGACAGGTAGTACAAAAGGTTCTAACTGTGGGGAATGAGTTGATGGAAGAGGTAAAATATTAGTTGGAGATGTGATAGGCTTCCCTGAAGAGATGAGTTTTCAGGGATTGCCTGAATGTAGCAAGAGAAGGAGATAGGCTGACAGGTTGAGGTAGAGAGTTCCAGAGGATGGGAGAGGCTCTGGAGAAATCCTGGAGACGAGCATGGGAGGAGGAGATGAGGGTGCTTGAGAGTAGGAGGTCTTGTGAGGAACGGAGAGGACGGTTTGTGTGATATTTGGAGACAAGATTGGTGATGTAGCTTGGGGCAGAGTTGTGAATTGGCTTTGTATGTTGTGATTAGTATTTTGAATTTAATTTGCTGGGCGATTGGGAGCCAGTGTAGGGATTGGAGAAGAGAGGTGGCAGACAATGAGCGTTTGGTAAGGTGGATAATTATGGCAGCAGCATTCATGATAGACTGAAGAGGGGATAGCCTATGGAGAGGGAGGCCAATGAGAAGAAAGTTGCAATAGTCTAGGCGAGAGATAACAAGGGAGTGAATGAGGAGCTTGGAGATTTCATTTGTTAAAAAGGGGCGTATTTTAGAGATGTTACGGAGGTGAAGTCTACAAACTTTTGATAACTCTGTTCATCCTATTGTGCCCTGTAACTAGACAGTGAAATGAAAAGCAGCACACTGGTGAGACTCTTTGTTACTCTGCTGTTACTTCCTAACAGCATGCTCTATGCACTGCAGCACACCTGATTTTCTACTGAATGTAATTTACATCTGCCTGGAGTACAGCTTTAGGCTGTGTTCACACTGATGCAAATTGAATGCGGTTTTCCCCCGCATCCAATTTGCATACCAGGAGAGTGTGGCCGACTCTCAATGGAGCTGGTTCACACTGCTCCGGGACTGCCGCGGTCCACACTAGAAAAGGGTCCTGTGCATCTTTGGCTCCAATTCAGGTGCAAATTTAGGCAGAAATTCACACCTGATTCGGTGTACAGGGATGCACCGGACCTCCTGCTGTGAGCCGCGGCCACTGCAAGTGTGAACCCAGCCTTAAAGTAGAATTCAAGACACTTAAATAAAGATATACTTAAAGTATTCCTAAAGCCAGACATATTTTGTTTGTTTTACAATGGAAAACTAGGGATGGAAAATCTACCTGGATCTGATACATGGGAGAGTCACTGAATCCTATCTGATATTCACAAAACTCATGCAATGACTCCCATTGAACTTTAAAGGGTGTGAATATTGATACAAAGGGTGTTGCTAGGTGGGAAAAAGACCAGGGGCTCTAGCCCGAAGAAATGAGTTGCACAAAGCGCGCCGTGGCGAATAATGGGTGTGGTCTAAATTAAATAGTGGGCGTGGCTTAAATGGGCATGGCTTTGGGGGTGTGGCTCACGTCTGAGATGAACGAGGGAGGGAGGGAGGAAGGAAGAAAGAAAGAGATAGGGATGGAAGGAAAGAGAAGAGAAGGAAGGAAAGAAGTCGAGATGAAGGGACAGCAAGCCCAGATTCTACACCACCATAACAATATGTGTATTCCAGAAAGTTTAACAGTCTGCAGATAAAGATACTCCAATCACCTGGTGTTGGCGCCTCAATCAATCCTGCACCATGGTTGTTATGGTGTCAGGATGATTGAAGCACATTATTTCTATTATTACATTGTAATATAAAATGAAATAGTTCAACTCACCATAATACAGAAACAGTGGGAGCCCCAAGTGTCACTTGCCACCGTTGCCTGCCACCAGAAGCAGCACGTCACTTGCCACTGCTGCCTGCTGCCATATGAAGCGTGTCACTTGCCACTGCTGCCTGCCACCAGATGCAGTGCATCACTTACCACCGTTGCCTACCACCAGATGCAGTGCGTCTCTTGCCACCGTTGCCTGCCACCAGATGCAGTGTGTCACTTGCCACCGTTGCCTGCTGCCATATGCAGCGTGTCACTTGCCATCGTTGCCTGCCACCAGATGCAGCTTGCCGCTTGACACCTGCTGCAAGATGCAGTGTATCATTTGCCACCCATAGCCAATTGGCTTCTAACAGTGAGGGCTACACAGAGATCGAAATTCAGTCAGTCCCTGCTAAACTGATCTGTGTGTACTCAGGTTTACCATATCCCTTGCTTCAGCAGGCTGCCTCCAGCACAGTGACTTGTCCCCTGCAGCTGCTGTGTAAGGTGTGAGTGGCTGTGATCACACTCCAGCCATCTCATTGTACCATACAGGGTTAATGCTCCTGTATAGTATGCAATGATGCTGAAGTTTTGCAGGGAGGATGAGAGAGAGCCCTGCAGCTAGCTGGAGAAAGGAAGCAGTTATGTGCGAGAGGCTATTCTTTCCAGCACTGCAAGGGTGGACCTTTTTATTTTTCTGGAGTTGGCATGCTATATGGCACCACATCCTTTGTTTTTTATGCTCACAATTTTGAATAGGTGTGCATTATACTGGGGACTTTTCAGGTGCAGATGTATTCCACATTACATCCTAATAAAATAATGTTTTTTAATGGCTGGCTGAAAAGCCCCAGTATAATGCACACCTATTCAAAAATTGTACTTTCTCTTTCAGTAAACCTGCAGTGCAAGGTGCAAAGCAAGTTTACAGCACAGCACTGAGCCAGGAAGGCATAGCAGTCGAGACTCACGGAACACCCTGGAGAGGGCTCTGTGTCTGTTGAGCAGGATGAAGTTCCCGGAGCTGCACTGTGTTGCCTTGCTTTCTCTGCCCACCCAAGCTACCGCTCTTATTATGACAGTATGCAGCCAGTTAACTCCTCCTCTGGTTTGAATGATGGATAGGGAGTCCCGGCCATGACATCACTGGTTGTTAGATGCCAGGAGTCTCAGGTGGAGCTGGAGGCGGAGTGAGTGCCAGCGCTATATGACCGGGGTTTGCTCACTCTGTCAGTTTCATTCCAGGACACTGTATTGTCCCAGAATGAAGGTGCCGGGACAAATTGTGGACATCCTAGGCCCCTTGGGAGGCTCGGGGCAGAGAGCGTGACAATCAGGGCTAAAGCCCTGATAGCCACCCCCTGGCGACGCCCCTGATTGATACTATTGATGCTGAATATTGATGTAGGCAAGCTATTGTCAAAAAAGTACCATATATAGAGAGCTAAGCACTGTCACCAGTGGGTAAAGGCTCCTTTTAATGTGGATTCTATGCAATTTGGAAAAAACATCAATCCTTCAAATGACATGCTTCAAAAATGCCTTTAAGGTGTATGTAGTGTTGGTGAACAGTACACTTTTCACAGACAGCATCAGCAAGCCTGTATTCTGGCATCACATATTATATTAGTAATTATTTATTTATTTATGGTTAGCTTTCCCTAAATACAACAACAGCACCCCAACAGTCCTTTCAAGCACTACCTTTTTATTTGTGTCAGCAACAACTGTACTTATGCTTCATCTTCTGGGCTTCCACTTGCAGTCTTTTTTGGTTTATTTCATTTATTTATTTAATTTATTTTATGTTGATCTTTTTTTTTTATTTTCAGCTAGGTTAAAAAAATAGGTTGGGCTTTAGTGTTTCATGTATTTGTTTTTTTTTTTAGGGGGGGGGGGATATACTTTATATTATTTTGCTAGTACACTTGTTGCTGACCCTTTTTTTGCAACAAGTCACCACATACTTGTACAGTAAAGTAGTGAGTCCCAAAGCACTGCACATTCTTTCCTCCAATTGCGACAGCTGCTAATAAATTTAGGCAATCCCCTTTATTAAAACTGCCAGGCAGGCCTAAAAAGCAAAGCAGAAATTCTGCACATGGTTTTAGTAGGGGGCAAGCAGGACAAGGCAGTGGTCAGGCCGTACCATCTAGAGGCAGGACACATCTGCCTTTCCTCACACAAAATGACCTGGCTACATGGCTGGAGGTAATTGACTGGCTGACAAAGCCTGCCTCTTTTTCCTCCTTCCAGGCTCAGAATAGCCAGTTGTGTGCAACTGCCGCCATTGTGCTCTCTTCTTTTTCCACTTCCTCTTCTACTAATCCGATTTTCACCATACACCTACAAATGCACAAGCATTACCCCTTTCCTATATTAAAACTGAGAAAAACAGCACCAGGACCGAAGAAGGAAAGGACATCAGGCACAGCACTGAGCAGGAAGAGGCTCTGATGATCCAAAAGCTAGCGCTTACTGCTAAGTGGGCTGCAGGAATGAGGAAGGGGTATATAATGAGGTGAAAGATCATCCATAGGGGTCACCAAATTGAGAAAAGTACAGACCACTTCTGTTCCGAGGGTCAGTCCACAGAGCTCCACAGAGCACATTGTGGGCATTATTTTAACATATCTCCTGCCAACAGCAGAATTGCGTTCCGCATCCTCTGCCTGAAGCATATCAGCTAAAGTAAAAGTATCATCCATTTGGCTACCTACATACAGGAGGAAACACATGCGTCACATAGGCACCACAGAGTTCTTGGTGGGAGCAGTACCTCAAAAGGACAGATCAGTAGTAAATGGCCACACCTGTGCACTGCTTCCCCCTCACAAAATATGCTGCTGCAACAACTACAGCTTATAGTGACTAGGAGTGTAGTCTCACAAGCAGTTTCAGAGGTTTGAACCTCTGCAGAATTCACCCACGCACCATCTCCAACAGCATCCTTACCAAGGTAGGTGTCTTTTCTGCAGCTGTTGGGACAGAAAAAAAACATGTCCTCAAATCACCCCAATGCCCAGCATCAAAGAGGTTCTAAAGCCAAAAGTTTTTTTTGTTTTTTTTTTACTGTAGTGCTCCCCATAGTATAGGTGCTTTTACTTTTGTAGATTTTTGGTAGAAAAGGAAAAATCTAGTCAGACCTGACTGTAGGTGCAGGCCTGAATGTTTTGATCTGGGCTGAGAGTGGCTCAGGGGAGTGGCTGAAGATGGAGGGAAGGGACACTTCTTGGGGATTTCCTCCCCTTGAGCTGGGAAAGCTCTAGAAGGGGGGGGGGTGGATGAGAAGGTGTCACTTCCTGATGTATGACAAGGAGCCCTGACCAATCCATCAGCTGGATTGGCAGGGGGCAGGCCTCCTTAAATACAGATATCTGCCAGCAGGTGTCAGGAGAGTTCGGGTGGAAGAGTGAGGATGTAGTCAGGAGCTGTGGATCAGGCCTCCCCCGGGAGGGCATCCCCCTGTCTGGGGGGTGAACCTGAGGCCTGGGGCTTGGGTGCAACCAGGAGTGGGAGTCTGCTCCTGGAGTAGCACTGGAGAAACAGGAGAGCAGCTGAGGTCTACATGGAAGGAAACTGGCTGGGACAGTCTGGGAGTAGAGAGAGCAGTCTGAGAAGGCAGGTAGGAGCCAACCAAGGGGAAGGAGAGCCATTAGACCGCAGCATACACCGGATGGGTCTGGAGGATGGATGGGCCCCGCTAGCACCAACGTACTTTGCTACACTAAAGAGGTTTCATGGTTTCAGTGAAGGAAACCTGTGACTTTTACCCCCAAAGGGTGGATCTGAGGCCTTGCCCACGGCTGCAGCAGGCTCAACATGTGCTAGCTGTGGTGAAGAGGAAGTGTTATGGAGGTCTGATAAATTTCCCTTTGGACAAGGAGAACAGGTGTAACGGTCAGAAAGTAGTGTGCTGGAGAGAAGTACAGGAGAAGTGTAGCAGTCAGCAAGTAGTGTGCTGGAGGAGAAGAAGTGTATATACCGGAGGTGTATATAGTAGGTCCCATGTTCAATTATTGGGCATCCCACAGTCATCCCTAATCCCTATTCAAGTTCAAACCCCTAAATAAAACAACAAAAACAAAGTACCGGCCTGTTCAGTGACTTTAGATGTATGGAATTTGTGTGACTGAGGGCAGCGGGTGGATGGACCACAACAGCCACTCTTAAGGGAGCACATGGCTACATTACCTTAATGCTTTGCCTCAATTTTGTTACCTATATGACATCCATTGACAGTCTACATCTACTTTAACAGGTCTTTCAGGGCTTACAAGCCCTACACAAATTTCTTTCTATGCAGTTTGTCAGCAGCACTCTCTAGGCTTTCCCAATCACAGCCAAAGCACCTTTCTAATATGGCTGCTGTGACCTCTAAAGGGCCTGGCTTATCCCTTATTGGCCCTTCTAAGCTAGCTGACCTAAATTCAAAGGCCAGGCAGCACATTATGGCTGCAAAGAATTCAGTCTGGTGAATTATGTATTTATTTATTACAGGTAGTTATATAGCACCTTTGATTTATGCAGCACTTAGCAGAATACACACATAAAATTGCCAGAACCACAAACCAGCAGGGCTCACCTCAAATGTATGGTAGCAGTGAACTGAGCCTCATTTGTAGTTAGAACCTTTCACATTTTTATTGTTGTCTGTGTCCCCACTGGGGGAAGTCACCATCTCTATTTGCCCTTGTGACAATTGTCAATGTAAAAGAAAGTGATGGTGAATTTCAATTCTCACTAGAACAGGAGGCAATAGACAAAACTGCCCCAGTGACAGTTGTCTAAGATGATATTTCATCCCACCTTAAGTTCCTATTACTTCATGTGGTATCTTGGTGACAGGAAAAGAAGGAAAATGTCTCCAAAGCGAAAAAACTACAGGGGTTTAACCATGATCCTTTTTATACAGAATTAATATGAACATTTTGGTATATGCAATAAAAATCTTAGCTAAATTGAGAAAGTACCATAAAATGTCTTGTTAAAGTCAGCTCAGATGATACTGCTGTCCTGCTTTCTATTTTCAAAGTCACAGCCTAGGTGGAAATTCAGTGAATGTGACATATCACATGACTCAGAAAGAAATATACATTTCTTTTTAAACATTTTCTCTTATGTGTGAAATTTCAGCCTTCAGTACTGACCATGACACATAGGGGAGAAAATGGGGCTTAGTTAGAAAGGGTGATGCCTTGCAGCTGCACAACTTTGGCCCACCAAGAAAGGAAATGTAATATCTAGATAACATTTTATTTATATGTATGAGGCTACCTCCTGCAACAATCAGGAGCTGCTACAGATGTGCTGTGCATCCACATTGATAGGAAGGATGCCTCATGAAACACTTTATTCATAGGTTTGCATTGATAACATGGAAAGTCAGAAGAGCTTGTATTATGTTTGATTCTGTTTTTACTATTTTTAACTCCATCAGTATTGTGCAAAAACCTGTTTCTTTTCTAGATATTAATCACTTCTGCTTGTACTAAGGAAAGAGGAAGAGGAAGACTGACCTATAAACCTCAAGGAAGTTTGACCTATGCAATCTACAGTGCCTTGAAAAAGTATTCATACCCCTTGAAATTGTCCACATGTTTTCAGGTTACAACCAAAAACATAAATTTATTTTATTGGGATTTTATGTGATAGAGCAACACAAAGTGGCACATAATTGTGAAGTGGAAGGAAAATTATAAATTGTTTTCAATTTTTTTTACAAATAAATATCTGAAAAGTGTGACGTGCATTTGTTTTCAGCCCCCTTTACTCTGATACTCCTAATCTAGTGGAACCAATCACCTAATTGGTGACATAGCCATCTACCTAAACAGACAGGCCAGGCAAGGATCATTAATCAGAGAAGCAGCCAAGAGGCCCATGGTAACTCTGGAAGGACTGCAGAGATCCACAGCTCAGGTGGGAGAATCTGTCCACAGGGCAACTATTAGTCATGTACTCCACAAATCTGCCCCTTATGGAAGAGTGGCAATAAGAAAGCCATTGTTGAAAGAAAGCCATAAGAAGTCCCGTTTGCAGTTTGCAAGAAGCCATGTGGGGGACACAGCAAACATGTGGAAGAAGGTGCTCTGGTCAGAGACCAAAGTTGAACTTGGCCTAAAAGCAAAATGCTATGTGTGGTGGAAAACAAACAATGCATCACCCTGAACACATAATCCCCACCGTGAAACATAGTGGTGGCAGTATCATGCTGTGGGGATGCTTTTCTTCAGCAGGGACAGGGAAGCTGGTCAGAGTTGATGGGAAGATGGATGGAGCCAAATACAGGGCAATCTTAGAAGAAAACCTGTTAGAGTCTGCAACAGACTTGAGAACGGGACAAAGGTTCACCTTCCACTAGAACAATGACCCTAAACATACAGCCAGAGCTACAATGGAATGGTTTAGAATTCAAGGGTGTCAAACTGGTGGCCCTCCAGCTGTTGCAGAACTACAAGTTCCATCATGCCTTTGCCTGTGGGAGCTGTGTTTGTGACTGTCAACCTTGCAATGCCTCAAGGGACTTGTAGTTTCGCAACAGCTGGAGGGCCGCCAGTTTGACACCTGTAGTTTAGATCAAAGCATATTCATGTGTTAGAATGTCCAGCCAAAGTCCAGACCTAAATCCAACTGAGAATCTGTGACAAGACTTGAAAATTGCTGTTCACAGACGCTCTCCATCCAATCTGACTGAGCTTGAGCTATTTTGCAAAGAAGAATGGGCAAAAAATTCTCTGTCTAGACATGCAAAGCTGGTAGAAACATCCCCAAAAAGACTTGCAGCTGTAATTGTAGTGAAAGGTGGTTCTACAAAGTATTGACTCAGGGGGCTGAATACAAATGCACGCTACACTTTTCACATATTTATTTGAAAAAAATGTTGAGAACCATTTATCATTTTCCTTCCACTTAACAATTATGTGCCACTTTGTGTTGGTCTATCACATAAAATCCCAATAAAATACATTTACGTTCTTGATTGTAACATGACAAAATGTGGGAATTTCAAGGGGTATGAATACTTTTTCAAGGCACTGTAAATGCCCATCTTGGCACATTTTGATATACGCTAACTAACAAAAAGAATCCATTTGAGAATATCAATTACAGTACATTCATAATGTGCTATTTTGTGCTACCTAGCGTATGCTCAGATTTGCAAGATCTAGTTTTCTAATTTCAGGTGTAAATTTATAGTATATAGTACCATAGCATCTACCGAGCAGTGACCATGTGTACAGTCAGATGTAAGCCATATTTCATGAAATCTGTTCATTACTGTTTAGATATTCATCTGGTGACTTTAAGCACACCATAGAATATCTTGGCTTATTATGTCCTACATAACAGGCTACCTTATTCAGTCAGTATAGCAAACATAGGGAAATCATTTTCTGTTACGTTTAGGTTTATTCAGCAAATCATATTAAAATGCAGTAACCTGTAGTGACAAATAATATTTCATCTCCCTAAAGACTGATTGTTCTCAGTTTATACACAACCTTGTTGAATAAGAGCATCAATCTTAACATAAAAGTTGAGACAACTGTTCAAAATAAATATATGTATATATATATATTTATTTAAAATAAATATATGTATAACATGTATGAAATTAACATAGATTGTAATTATTAAAGCCTAACTCGGGGCCACTAAAAAAAGATCCCTTGCAGTCGAGCTGTGCATGCACTGCAAAGTTTAATAGCACATTATTTCTAGGGGAGAGGAAAAAACATTTTAATTACCTGATCCTCTGCTCCCCAGCAAATGGTGCTCCCCATGCTCTGGTGGTGGACTTTCTCTTGGCATCATCATGTCCAATGCAGGGCTATGGACCCTGCTTTGGTTTTGATGACATCAGGACCCTGGACCCTTGGAATGTAGGGGAGAAGGGCCCGGTTTAGCTGTAGGGAGAAGTGAAGAATCAAGTAAGTAAATCTTTTTTTTTTGTTCTCCTAGACCACAAGGCCTGAATCCAGCCAGCCAGACCATTTCACGTGGCCCTCGCACCTCTCCTGCAGCTGTGGCACCCCCCCTCGTTTCCACCCACACCTTGTCTCAGCAGTTGACATCAGAGAGGAGGACAGAACCCCTCCACCAGATCCTGTGTTTCTCGTGCAGCTGCTGCACCTCCTTGTTTCTGCCTTCCCTAGGCTCAGCATTCAGCAGACTCTGGAAGCTTTCTCCAGCCCTCCTCTGGTCCTCCTCCAGTCCCTGCACTTTCTGCTTCCCAGCTGTGCTCTTAGCTTCTTCCTGGCATCAGCACAAGGTAAGGGATGTGCATTGTGATGTAAGCGATGGTGGGGGCTCTTGGCTTCTGATGGTTGGGGGGGCTCTTGACATCGGATGTGAGGGGAAATGGGGTGCTCTGGACATCTAGTCTTACAGATACTACTGGCCCTTTGAGGGAAACCATAATGCTGATGTGGCCTGTGATGAAACTCAGTTTGGCACCCCTGCCCTAGATCAAAAAGGAGCAATTGACCTTTGCAGTGCTGATGCAAACCCTACTGCATAGTCTTTTAGTTGTCCAAAGTTGGGCAATGAAGGTCAGTAGTCCTTCTGACCCTGTAGCCTAAAGCCTAGTACACACCTCTAGTTTGAACTAACTTGAACGAATACAAAACCTGACAGCTCAGGTCAGAGCCACTGTCCTAACAATCCAATGTTAGTACAACAATCTCCCCTGCTGTTCTATTGGTGTCTGACAGGGGGATGCCCCCCCCCCACCAAAACACCCTGAGAGCGCTGATTGGGAGTCGGTCGGCAGGCCTTTTTCGGTCATGAGTCTTCGACAGAAGCCGGCCAAACGGACTAGCTGCCATACACGCAGGCTGAATGTCAGCTGGTTTCTGTTGGACTGCTTGCTGCCTGCCGACATTCGGCCTATGTATAATAGGCTTCAGTGGAAAATCAGAGCAACTGTGCAAAGGGAAAAGAAGAGAAGCAATATGCAGTAACCCAGTGTTTCTCAACCTTTTTTTCAGTCAAGGCATCCTTTAAAATTATGGCCAATCTCAAGGCACCCTTTAAAATTATGGACAGTCTTGAGGCACCTCATTCTAAAATGTAAAAAACAATTCTAATAGTTTTATATAATGCAGCAATATCTACACACATAGGACACCCAGCATTAGAGGTGTTTTATTCTTACACAGCAAACACCCTTTTGCACAGTGGTACTGACTAGTAGTCCAATGTTTCTCTTCTCACTCAGCTAATGTCAGAATCAGAATCAGAATCAGAAAAGGTTTATTGCCATGATCTGTAAACAAGGTTCACGGATTAGGAATTTGTCTTGGTGTTTTGGCGCAGAAGAAGAATAAAAAATACAAAAAAATAAAAAATACTAAGTAAAATACACGATAAATACAAAAGTAATCACAAGATTTACAGGGTTGGATAGGATAACTGTACAGGCTATTTAGACTGGGACATGTGCAAATGCAAATGCAAAATTTAAATTTACAGTGTCAAAGTGTCAAGTGGCAAAGTACAAAATGTGAAAATGCAAATGTAAGCCCGCGCCCAATAAATACAGTGTTGATAAATATATAAATATGGTATTAATAAAAGTAATAATGCAATGTTGATAAATATATAGATATATAAATGAAGTGATGGTAAAAAATACTTTGATAAACTAAAACTTGATAAAAGAGAAAAAATGACAGGTGGGCAGCTCGCAGAAAACAACTGATCCAATTGTCCAAACACAGTACATACAAGAACCGCAGCGCCCAGAATAAAGGTTCCTCAATGCGTTTTATAGACAAGGAATGAATGAAAAAAATATATATAAAATATAAAAATATATAAATAAAGTGCAAATGTCACTGAAGAAATTATGTTGATGAGACAATGTTTGTCATAGTAAAGAAAAATTCCTTCCTCTGAAAGGGGTAGGCTTGCCAATGAATATTCTTGCAATCAAATTCAAAACTAATAAACATATATGCTTACCAGAAGCACATAGATTATGCGCAAATAGGTAGGTAGTGGCACCAGTGGTGATCTCACATCATCCGCACGGTCCGATTAGAAGGTGTATGGAGAGATTGGTCGGTCCGGACACACCGGGGTTGTTGTCATCTATCCTTATGGTCCAGGAAACCGGGAAGAGAATCTTTGCCAGACTGGATGATCCAACTCTCACAAGATAAATTCTCTCAGATGGTATATCACAGCCGTGTGCATTATAAGAAGGGAAAAAAGGCGCAATAGTGTGATATTGTATAACATGAATATTTATTGCGCTAAAAAGGAATGATACTCACAATTTAAAAAACAATAAGAGAGCTCTCGGATTTAAAGTGACAAGGAGGGTCTGGACACCCGACGCGTTTCGGCTCCAACAGCCGTCCGACGGCTGTTGGAGCCGAAACGCGTCGGGTGTCCAGACCCTCCTTGTCACTTTAAATCCGAGAGCTCTCTTATTGTTTTTTAAATTGTGAGTATCATTCCTTTTTAGCGCAATAAATATTCATGTTATACAATATCACACTATTGCGCCTTTTTTCCCTTCTTATAATGCACACGGCTGTGATATACCATCTGAGAGAATTTATCTTGTGAGAGTTGGATCATCCAGTCTGGCAAAGATTCTCTTCCCGGTTTCCTGGACCATAAGGATAGATGACAACAACCCCGGTGTGTCCGGACCGACCAATCTCTCCATACACCTTCTAATCGGACCGTGCGGATGATGTGAGATCACCACTGGTGCCACTACCTACCTATTTGCGCATAATCTATGTGCTTCTGGTAAGCATATATGTTTATTAGTTTTGGATTTGATTGCAAGAATATTCATTGGCAAGCCTACCCCTTTCAGAGGAAGGAATTTTTCTTTACTATGACAAACATTGTCTCATCAACATAATTTCTTCAGTGACATTTGCACTTTATTTATATATTTTTATATTTTATATATATTTTTTTCATTCATTCCTTGTCTATAAAACGCATTGAGGAACCTTTATTCTGGGCGCTGCGGTTCTTGTATGTAAAGTACAAAATGTGACCCCAGTGCTGATGGAGAGGGGCAGGGGAGGGTCAAACAAGGATGCTGTACAGACAACATTCCCCTTATTAACTAATGATGTCATTGGTTGTTAGGACGCCAGCAGCTAAAAGGTCGTAATGGTGCACAATAAAAATATCTGGCTTTGTGTACCTTAAAGATAGGATTGTTCCACTCGCTGGCTTGTATACAATTTTTGGGCAATTTTTAGGCATTTTGCCAAGGTACCCCTGAAGATACCTCAAGGCGCCCCAGGGTGCTTGGGCACCCTGGTTGAAAAAGGCTGCAGTAACCTATAACAATCAAGCAGGTTTGAGTTTGCTATAGTGTTGCTGTCAGTTGCTGCATGCTTCTCTTTGTCTTGTCAGATAAACTCTTTAACATTGGTTGCTTTAGAACATTTTCTCAGCTTTCAAGCCTATTTTTCACATAGTTAATATTTGTAAAAAAATATTGTTTATCACACCAATAGAGTGCAACAGGATAGTGCATGTTTTTACTGGCTTGTCCATTCACTGGAAAAATTAAAGAACTATTGTACTTTCACAAGGAGGATTTCCTGTACTAAAATTTCTAACTTTAAACAATCAACATTCTTAATTACCTTATTGTATGTTGGGGAGGAGTGTGGATTTCACTGAAGATAATTTCTGACAGACCCTTATCCTCTTATATAAAGCATGATTGAAAACACATTTTTGTTTGCTAAGAAAATATATTTTCCAGCAAAGAAATTTCCAGGAACATAAATTACAGCTCCACTTTGTAAACAACATCTTTAGCTACAGTTTAAAGATAAATTTCAACTTTGAAGATATGTCACCGCATAAGATGTACTGCAATGCAGTTGATGTCAAGGGAAAATATGACACTCGTGGCAAAATCTAAAGTAATTACTACAGATGTAAAAAACAAAGTGTTGAGAACTATGTGATAATCATATCAATTTGTTAGCCCTAACAGCAACAAATATCTTGAGTTACCATAAGTGCACCTCATTTAATAATGCTATAGCACTAAAGATTTTACGATAAATTATGCTTCCAAAAACCAGGTTTATTAGATGCTATGACCAAGCAATTTTTACCCATCATGTTTCCATTTTAAATGAAATGTAGACCCTTGCATGCATTAAGATTCCCCTCCCCTCACTACCATTCTTCTGTAAGAAGTAGTTGTACCCCCATCCCACTGGTAAAGTCATTTTTTTTATACAAATCCATTTGAATTATTGTTCTATCTGAACTAATTACCTGGAATACCAGTTGGGATTGCACTTAAAGCCCAACTCTGGGCATAACAAGCTTACTAGGGTTACAGCAGTTATAGATTCAAAAGCCACCTCTGGTAATGAACACAGCTTCTAATTGCTTTCTATTTGCCTAAATACTGTGCACTGAGTCACTACAATACTTTGGTGGCCTTCAGTGAAATAAATACACTAAAATAAAGTTTTTTAACCACTTGCTGACCGCGCACTGTATATTTACGGTGGCAGTATGGCACTGTCTCGCGAAACGCGGTATATAAGCGGCGATCTGCGCATGCACAGTTAGTGGGCGGGAACGTGCCGCCGGCGGTGCGATCTGGTGCCCGCCACACTCTGGAGGAGTCCGCCAATGTCCACCGTCGAGCCGCGATGATCTGCCCAAGAGAAAGAACGGGGAACCCTTGATGTAAACACAATGGTTCCCTGCTCTGTCAGTGGGCATGTAAGAGATCTACTGATCCCTGTCACTGGGATCAGTTAGATCTCTTATGCCCCTGGTAGCCCAGCCCCCTCACAGTTATAACTCATCTAGGGAACACAGTTAACCCCTTCCCTGCCCTCTGCAGGTTAACCCCTTCACTGCCAATGACATTTATACAGTAATCAGTGGATATTTACATTTCTGATCGCTGTAAATGTCATTGGTCCCAAAAAAGTGTCAAAAATGTCCGACATGTCCGCCCCAATATCACAGTCCCAATGAAAATCGCAGATCAGGAAATCCTTCTGGGGGTGAAATGGCTAATAAAAAGCTGGCTGCTATGCTGATGTGGAGGCTGAATTTGTTTTCTTTTTTTAGGCTTTTTTTTTCATCTGTTTTCACCTTGTGATGTGGCCAGTAACACACCTCCCATATTAGAGTGCCCCCACTCTAGATGAAGGAGCACAGGGGCAAGTTTGGACAGTGCATTGTCAGTCTGTGAGTAGGGGAGTGTTAGATGTATTATCAGTAGTGTTGAGCGAACCCGGACTGTAACGTTCGGGTCCGTACCGAACTTTCGGGTGTCCGTGGCACGGACCCGGACCTGGACATTTCAAAAATCGTTCGGGTTCGGTCCGGGGTTCTGCTATTTTACTCCACGTGTTGAGAAGCTGCAGGGCAGCCAATCAACAAGCGTTTCACTGGTTTGCCCTTAGAAGCCATCACAGCCATGCCTACTAATGGCATGGCTGTGATTGGCCAGTGCATCATGTGACCCAGCCTCTTTATAAGCTGGAGTCACAGTGCTGCAGTCACATGCTCCTTGGGTTAGTGTAGGGAAAGGAAGCTGAAAGCTTGAGGGGGAGATTTGAGACATTTTAAGACCTGATCCTGCATCCTGAGATAGATTACTTTACTACTGCTGT
This sequence comes from Glandirana rugosa, assembly GCA_018402905.1. Taxonomy (NCBI): domain Eukaryota; kingdom Metazoa; phylum Chordata; class Amphibia; order Anura; family Ranidae; genus Glandirana; species Glandirana rugosa. The sequence continues at coordinate 1,630,433 of BLSH010249788.1, forward strand.
CTGTGCTGTTGCTCTGAGGACAGATAGCAGAAATTAGAGATTTCACATACCGCTGCTTTGAGTTGCAGATCAAGCTCTGCATAGAACAATGATCGCTACGATCGTGCTCAACGATCAGATTGTTGGGG
>BLSH010249788.1:1663406-1676525 GCA_018402905.1 Glandirana rugosa
CCTGTACCCCTAGAAGAACTTTCTACCACCCCCCCCCCCCCCCATCTACCCAAATACAATTGGATTGGTTCAATAGGATGCATCACATCACATTACAAGGAAGTCCTTAAAGGACTCTCATCAGGGTGAGTTCCCTAGGGCACAATCCAGGGATATTGAGCCATGGAGACCAGAGTGTCTCGAATTTATTCAGCTGACTCCTATGTTGATAGACATATCTTTCCAGTCTTAGCATATTGACCATGTTAGCTACCCAGAGTCCAGTTGCTGGGGGGTTTGCCAATTTCCAGTGTAGAAGAATCCCTAACCTGGCTTGGAATAAGGCCCTGGAGATGGCTATTCTGGTCGTTTCATCCTGGAAAACCTCTTCCAGGGTACCCAATAGGCACTGAATTGGGTTCAAGGGAATGGTTACCTGAAAAACTCTCTTAATGGTGTAGACCACCTCACTCTAATATCGGTGCATTTTCGAGCACCGCCACAGGAGGTGGATACGGTCCCCTGTTGTCTATCTGCATCTACTGCATAGTGGGTAAGGGATCCCACCCATTCTATGTATCCTCACTGGCGTGCAATGTGCACTGAGCAATATGTATAACTGAGACACCTTCTGGGAAACATTTAGTGAGCATGTATTCACCGATTGGAGGGCCTCTTCCCATTGACCACCCACCAACTCTCTCACGTCTGCCTCCCATTGTGACATTGATCTGACAGAGTAAGCCTTCAGGTGACGAATCTGTCAGCTCCCCCTGGGCTCTGATTGCATGGGACAGCTGTAAGTAATAGAACAGCATATGGGATGGCAGGTTGTATTTGCGCTGGAGTTCAGGAAAGGGCAGCAATTTCCCCTGGTGGAACACCTGGGAGACCAAAGTGATCCTGCAGACATGCCACCTGGGCCCTTGTTGGAGCTTGGCGAGCTCACTGTAGGAGTTATTGCCCCAAAGAGGGCTGTACCTAGTGTAACCTGTTGCCTGTTGTAGCTGTTTAATCTTGTTCCAGGTTTTCTTTCCAAATCAATTTTATTTAGATATAGTTAGAAGTGTACAGAAACAGATATACAATATAACATAGAAATTGACATAGCAGGCATACATTTTTATTCTTGAAGACAGAACAGACATTTGTGTATATGTAAAGTATAAATTCCAAAAAGGACCTTAGAGCCCCTTCGGGTATCAACGAGTGTCGGAGGAATGGTTGCAGGTGGTAATACAGAACCGCTTCGTCCGAAATCGTATAATTGTGTTGCCCCGGGGGCCCCCCCATGCCTCCAGACCACCCGACCACCCCACATGGGAACTTGCGGTCAGTTAGGGGCACAAGGGTAAGGCCCGCCGGGCAACCCTGAAGCTCCTCTTGAAAAATTTTCAATTACAAAAAGCTTAAGTGATGTAAGAAGATACAGCAAGTAACAATAGAACAAAGGCAGAGAAGACATTAGTGAAGCCTAAAACCTGGTTCTCACGCATCCAATGAATTCCCGATGGTGAGTGCCCTGAGTGTTAGGTGTATCCTCCGTCAGGCACCATCCGAGAAAGCAATGGGTATATACCTCTTGTATTCACTTTGGAAGGAGGGGCGGGTCAGACATTCCCCTAGTCATTCCCCAACGTGGGGGAGCTTTGTTATGATGTCAGAGTGTACATTAGACAACCCATGAGAAATCTCTAGGAATATTTGGAGTAACTGAGCATCTAGGTGTATCTTGTGTCTCATGGTAAGAAGGGTTGGGTGTTAGTTTGGTTGGGGGTTTTAGTTCTCCCTGAAGGAGAACAACTGCTGCAAAAGTTGACCATCATATCTAAGGACCCACCCTCGCCAATGCAAACATCATCTTCTAGCAACTCTAAAAGACCACCTCCATCAAGCCCTCTCACCGCTATGTGGCAAAAATCCAAATCAAAGAAAGTTAAGGAAGGACTCCCCCCTTGAATTCAGCAAAAAGCACGCCTTTGACTATCCACTTCTTAACAGAGTAGGGAGTTATCCCTACAACCACTTAAACACCCCTACTGACTGGCTCATAGTCTCCCTTCTCATAGGGAAAGCTTTTTGACTTGCCGGGGTTTTCCTTTTGTTATTTCACATGATTCACTCCCAGTTATTTTGTTATAACCTGTTCCCCAAGGGAGCCTTCCTTAACGCTGTAAGCCAATGGGAATGCTTCAAGCCTCATTGGGTCAGACTGATCCCTGACATTGACCTACCCAAAGGACCCCAAGACTTTACCTGGAACTACAAGAGCTTAGTTCTCTCAAGCACCTCCATGCGAAAAACATCCCAATATTTCCTCCTCCCATTTCTGAAATGTATCTAAATTCCCCCTCCCTTGTGTTGTTCACTTCTGGTCTGCCCTAACCCAAGATGGTCCTGTTTCCTCCCCCTCCCCTACACCCATTACCCAGACCCTTATTACTGTTTCAGATTGAGACATATGAATGAGTGGGGTTATTGATGTCGGTTTTATGTTTACCAATTTTGCCTGTTTTAAGGGAGTGCTGTGACCAGAGCAGTACTCATGCACCCACGCCTGTTCTGAAAGAGGAGCATATCTCCTCTTTGGGCCAGGACCCCCCCCCCCTCACGTAGAGGGGAGGCATTTCTCTGGTTAAGAGCAGGACAGATTTGTCCTGCCCCTACCCTTTGTACTTTCATTTTGTCTCTTCTCTTAGTTCTCCTCTTTCCTTTCTTTTTCCTCCTTGCTAACCGTTTCCTCTTTTCAGTGTCCTGGCTGGTCCCCCGCTGCCCCCGGCTCTCAATCAACCTCAGCAAACATTGGTCTCACCAGAATAGTTGTCTTCTGGAGGGAGGTAAGTGATGATGAATCCCCGGCATTCACTCCCAACCTGCTCCATGGCTAACCCCACCGCACCAAATACTCCCTTGCTCATTGCATTGTCTCTCACAATGTCCAAGGAATGACCTCCCCCATCAAACGCAGAAAAATCTTCCAATATTATCACTCCCAAAAAATAGATATCCTATTTGTACAAGAAACCCACCTACCCAGTTCCCCCTCTCCTGCACCCTAAATTTCCCAAATTCCACCTAGCAAACGCTGAAACAAAAACGAAAGGCGTAGCCATACTCTTCGCTCGCAAATGCAATTTCTCACTAGTCTCGGAACCCAAAGACCTGGAGGGTAGGTTCCTACTAGTGAAGGGGCCAACGACATATTGTTGTTCATCACCTCCCCGCTAACCTGGTTGCCCAACATATGTAAATTACTGGACAGCTTTGGAGTAGTATCCGGACTTAAAGTAAACTATTCAAAGTCACTGGCACTTAATATCAACTTTCCAGAACAACTGGTAGATCGTCTTAAACAAAATTTCTGTTTTGTCTGGAATGACACGGGTATTCCTTACCTGGGGGGCACTCTCACGGCTTTGGTTGATCGCTTGACCCCCTATGTTTTGTAAACTAATGATGGACCTTAATCAATGTGATAAATTGGGGCTTTCTTGGTTAGGCAGGGTCAACTCTGAAAATGACCCTGCTACCACGAATCGTGTACCTTTTCCAGTCCCTGCCCATCGCGATCCCTAAGGACCAACTTCGGAAATTTCAATCCAAAATCATCAAATTCATTTGGGGGTCAAAGGGTCAGAGGGTAGCCAAAGAGACCCTTTATTGGACCAAGAACAGAGGAGATGTGGGCCTACCTAATCTTAGCTGGTACTTCCAAGCTGCCCAATAAGCCCAAATTTCAGTCATCTACTCCAAGTCTGCTCACCCTGACTGGGTCCACATAAAATGCCAAGCCCCTCCCAATTACACCCCAGACTTTTTACTGTGGTGCTCCCCTAGAAACAGACTGGCTATAATGGTTCCCACACTCTCACATTCACTTGCGCTATGGGAATCATTGAGATCTAACCCACAATTAATCAGCAAATGGCAACCTCTTTCCCACCTTTTCCGAAACCCCCTCTTTCCTCCAGGCATGAATATTATGGCCTTCAACTGGTGGCTTAACAAAGGGTTGTATAGGATTGGACACTTTGTTAGTTGCACCAGCCCCCTCACTCTAGCGTTTTGCCTAAGTAAATTAGACATGCCCCCCCCCCTCTGAAACATATAGATATCACTAAATCTCTAATTTCCTTAACAAGCTAAGGGTTTCCAAATCTGACCCTCTCTCTCTCACTGACTATGAACTATGGTGTGGACAGGTTCTGGAGCAGAGGGGGGATATCAGTGATTTATCGGTCACTAGCAGAGGCCAATGCAAAGACCCTCTTCATGCTGGAGTGGGAAAGGGACTTGGAACCCACATGGAGTTTGGCAGACTGGCATAGAGCCTTTGCCTCAGCCCACAAGGGAATTCTGAACACCACAGTAGTGGAAGCTAACCTGAAGGTACTAATGAGAGGGCACCTCCTCCCACTGAGACTTTCCAATATGTATCCCACATCCTATCCCCTATGTTTCCACAACTGCGGCCACGTAGGGTCAATGATCCACATATGGAGGATCAGAAGCCTATGGAACAAAGTTTTCTATATGATACGAAAAGTCACAGGCCTCTCTATACAGAAATCACCCCACCTAGCGCTTCTCAACTTCCCCATCAAGGAGGCCCCTAAATTGATTGGGAGCCTTATAGGGATCATATTCATAGGAACTAAATTAACTATTGGTAGCACCTGGAAATGCCCGTAGGTCTCCTTTACCAAAGTAAAAAGAAAGATTTCATGGATCATGGCCCAGGAGAAACTTGTGAGCATAATCCTAGACTCTACAGCAACGTTTGAGGCCACATGGGAACCCTGGGCACAATATATGAAGATAAAAGTTCACCCATTGACCACTCCAGACCTCTGGTAACGGCGTGGGAGCTGCCGGACCATTCTACCCCCTCTCTCTTCTTCCTTTGGCCCTCTCTCTCCCTTTCACTCATTTTTTCTACCTTCTTATATTCTGTCTTCTAGATCAGTGTTTTTCAACTCCAGTCCCCAAGGCACACAAACAGGTCATGTTTTCAGGATTTCCCTCAGACGAAACAGCTGTGGTAATTACTAAGGCAGTGAAACTGATCAAATCACCTGTGCAAACTCATGGAAATCCTGAAAACATGACCTGTTGGTGTGCCTTGAGGACTGGAGTTGAAAAACACTGTTCTAGATCACAGATCTCTCTCTGAGTCCTTGATCTTGGGACCCCATTAAGAGAAAAATAAACGTTTTTTTAGGTAGGACCCCAATATAGGGGGACACGGATAAGTGATGATGTAGCTGCACTGAGGGGCATGGGTCCCCCGAACTACTGTCAGCAATTTCTTAGCCGCCCCCAATACCTCCTAGGGTGTAGAGGATTGAGGGTTACTATAAGCTCCAGGCTCTAGAGTTTCTCATGATAAGGACATCTTCTGTACTCCAGGGCTCTGCCCCTAGATCGCATACTGGACCCATTGCTTCCTCAATGTACATTCAGATTAAGATACTGTGCTCCTTAGGAGTCCTACAAAGTTAAACACACTGTTACTCACAGCCGCTATTCTAATAGCGTGTGACTAAAGTTCTGGTCCCAGTTGGGTTGTTTAGACTCTCAGTAAATCCTGAAATACAGCTCACCGCGTTGAGGGGGCTGTGGTAGGGCAGAGGGCACCTAGACTTATGCTCTTTCATCAGACTATTAAGTAAGGCACAAGATGGTACTGAATTACCCTATGGTTGACCCCTCCCCCTGTGGCACAGCTTCACCCCAGACGGGGTGTTGCAGGTAGGAGGGCGACTCATGGGCCCCTCTGCCCTAGATTCAGTCTCCTTTTAGTTAACCCTGCAAATCAGCAAATGATGTGTTTCATGAACAATTGCCTTTTGTGATCTTGTGTATTGTATATCCTATTATTCTACATAATGCAATGTATATTTTCTACCTTTGTTATTGTTGATAAAGCAATAAAAATCATTGAAAAGAAAAAGGTCACTAGGGGAATAGAACTGGGGATTGACTCAGCTTGACCCTGTGTGTTGTCTAACAGCATTAAAGCTGATTTAGTCCAATTAATGGTGAGCCCAGAAAATCGTCCAAACTCCACAATTAAGGGCATGGCATTAGTCAAAGAGTACGAGGTGTCGCCCAGAAATAGCAACATGTCATCGGCATACAGCATGAGCTTCTCATGTATCTCACAGTACTGGAAGCCGGTGACACGTAAGCTGTCACATAGTAATTCTGCAAGGGGCTATATTTCCATGGCGAAGAGTAGAGGCGACAGTGGACAACCCTGCTGAGTGCCCCAACCCAACGCAAAAGCTGGGGATATTCTCTCCAACATTCTGATGGCAGCCTGCGGAGAGCTGTAGAGAAGACGTACCCAAGCAATGAAACGGGTGCCAAACCCGAATTTGGCCAGCACCGCCCAAAGGTAAGGCCAGCTAATGCTATCAAACGCTTTATTCACGTCAAGGGACAGAAGAGCTCTCTGACCCGTGTTATCTGCCTGTGTCTGCATATTAATAAATAGCCGTCTGAGATTGGTGGCGTGCACTTTTGACGCATGAACCCCACTTGATCAGGATGTATAATAGACAGGATAACTATGTTCACCCTCATTGCCAGGACCTTAGATAGGATTTTTACATTACATTGAAGCAAAGAAATGGGTCTATATGATTCAGGGTCCAGAGGATCCTTTCCTGGTTTAAGTAGTAGCACCACATTGACCATAGACATTGATTCAGGCAGGGAGCCAGCCTTGAGCGAGGCATTAAATACCTCCAGCAACCTGGGCAGGACCGTCTCCCTGTATGTGGTATATACCTCCATGGGAATACCGTCCCCCCCCAGGGGCTTTACATGTGGGAAAGGAACAGGCTGCCTTCTGCACTTCCTCTAGATTAATTGGGGCGTACAATGCAGCACACGCTGCACCGGACAAGTTGGGTAGTGTTATATTACAGAGGTAGGTATCAAGGGAATCAGAAGAGTAGTCATCTCTGGATTCATATAGAGCAGAGTAAAAGGAGGAAAGTTCAGTTACAATCTGGTCAGGGTCATTAATCACCTGTCCAAAGGGACAATGGATGGCTCCAATAGCTGGAGAGGACTGTTGTGACCTGGCTATTTTTGCTAACAGACGGCCCGTTTTCTCCCCTTCTTCATAAAAAGTAAGTTTTGTAAAAAAGTGTTTTCGTTCAGTGGCGGAAGTTCTCAACTGGTTCAGGGAATCCTGAGACGAGATCCATGCCTCCCTCGTGGAATCGGATGGGCTCATAACATAGGATAACTCCAACTGCCGAACCTGGTCCTCCACCTGTTCTAACAGCTCAGAGGAGTTTCTCTTAACTGTCTCCCACCTAAGTATCACATTACCACATTCAGCATGTGCCTGGAAAAATTGGTCAATTTGCTTGGTAATGCAGGGGAATAGCTGGAGTCAAAATGCATTCAGCTTCCATGGGGCCCTGATAACGCCCTGTGGGTGGGGCGAAATGTGTTGACGCATTTCCGGTCCATGTTGAGTGTGTGAAGTCACTTCCGGTGTCCGTGGAATGTATGACGGCGATCTAGGAGGAAGTATGGTGCTGGTTTTGAATACTGACAGACCACTTATTATATTTGTAAGTAGTAAGTTTTTACTCTCTTTTGCGCAATAAAATTTTGTTATGCAATATCACACTATGTCTGCTTTATTTCAACACCAAGGGAACTGGCTTTAATGATCCTGAAGGGAACCCCACTCTTAAAGGCAACATCACCCTGCTACACATCCACTAACACCAGAAAAAGCCTATTAGACCCCAGACTGAAAAGCTGTGGGTCACCTGTTTCTGGTGAGTAAGAGAGGAGAGGGGGAGAGTGGCACAGAGCACGTTTGGAGTGGTTTTGATCACTGAAGCACCTGTTTACTTACAAGTGAAGCACCAAGCACTTTTCTTTGGATTTATATGCCCCTATTACCCATTTATGATACTTATGTTTGATGGAACTATTGTGAAGCACAAGTGAATTTTTTGTCAGATGAGCACTTTAGCACTTTTATTAAATTGGTTAAATTGATTTTTTTTATGTATTTACATTTTTTTCAGCTATATCTTTTTTTGTATGAACATCTGACTTTGCACTAGCACGTTGGTGTATTCATTTTGCCCGTTGCACTTTATCTAATATGATTTTAGTTATATAACTATTCTAGTTACATATATCAGATTTGAAGGAGGCTACCAGCGCTGTGATTTCTCAATTCTCATGTTTAGCAGTTGGGAGACCCTCCCACTTGTTTGTGCATAGCAGCTGCAGCGAGTGTTACCTTACTCTAGTACACCATTTAACACATCCGCGCGGGTTGGGTATTATAATTTACATATACCAGTACATCATGTTTCAAAGAAATGTGTTTGGCCTACCGCTGAGATGCGGAGTCTGGCTGAGTAGAGAATGGCGTATTTCAGTTGGAGGCCTCTTTTTCACATCAATGTACTTGGAACGTCAACGTTGGATTTCAGCTGAGAAATCAGGGAAGAAGGAAATCCTTGCCCCATTGTATTGAATCAAGCCCTTTTCCCGAACAAGACGCAGGATAATCTCTCAGTCTTTGTAATTCAGCAAGCGGGGGATTTCCCAGGGGGGGTGGGGCCTAGGTGGTGTACAATAGGCCCTCTCCACGGCAAACAGGGGGGGTAAAGGCCTCCTTTCCGAAGATGTCTTACAGCCAATTTTCCATGAATTCAGTGGGGTCATGACCTTCCACCTTCTCAGGGAGCCCAACTATCCTGACATTGTTTCAACATAGGCGGTTTTCAAGATCATTAGTTTTGTTGTTATGGAGGGCAATTTGCTTGGTGGCTTGCCTTGCATCTCTGGCCAAAGGCAGAAGCTGATCCTTCGTGTCACCGACCCGGCCTTCCGCCACCGTGGTCCTTTCCTGAATCTTTTGAAGATCATGGCGGAGAAGGGACTCTATCTCTTTAAGACCCCCAAATTGTTCCTTAAGATCCCCCACAGAGGCTGTGCATTTATGTACTGCTTGTAAAATGTCACTCAGTGTGGGTTGAGCAGGATCACCTGTGGGCATAGAGAAAATATCAGGAGTAGGTACTGGTGAAGTAGGGAGACAGTATCATCCAGAGCTTCAGGCCCCTCTTGTGCAGCCAGGTCAGGGTCACTGAAGGAGAGTGGGGAGTGAGAGAATGAGGAGCAGCCCAGACCAGTACGTTTCTTGGTGTAGTAGGTCATGTCCCTAAGTTAGTCTTTGCCAGCGTTTTTTTTTTTGTGGCTTACCCCAAGTGTCCTTCTGTTTCTCTGCATTCCGTGGCGCACGCTGAGGCTGCGGGCTGCCAGCGCCATCTTGGGCCTCCATGGTGGCCGTGATTGCAGCTTCTTTCTTACCCTTGTGGGTCATCCTCCGTGTCAGGTGTGGGATGAGCGGTTCTTGGAAGTGGAGCCGGGATTGTACCGAGGGAAGGATCTATGGAGAATTGTCAGCGGGAGCTCTGTGATGAGCAGTTGCACCAGATTCTGAGTGCACCAGTTTTAGTAAATAAACCCTTATGAGGCTATGTATTATAGGAAAATCATTGTGTTGGGCATAAAACTTTTAGGCAGTTATTATGTATTTAAGTATTGTACCAATTTAGAAAACAAAAAGTATTTGCCATTTCTTATTTTTAATCAGAAAGTTTGACGTAAAAAATTGATTCTCTATTAATGAAAAAGTCACACTAAATCATGGCTGTTCCTGCCTTGTTCATCCTACATCACTGTTTAGATCCAGATTTTGAACCCCCCTCCCCACTCACCAAAAAAAGGTACTTCCTGGTAGTGGTGAACATCACCCTCTCCTCTGCCTCTTGAAGTTCAGCACCCCATGGCTGGCAATTTCAAATCTTAGTTCTTGCGCCCGGCCCCTAAACTACATGCAGGGTGCCAGACGCATGGATTTCAATGTATTTTTGTTTTTTAAGCACATGATTAGAGCCTGAGGCTCTAATTGGCTTCAAAAAAGGGTGGGCTTTGGGCACAGAGCACTGCACCCTGAGCCCACCCAGTTGTGTGACAATAGCGAATGAATATTCGCCATTGTCTTCCTGATTCTCTTAAGACCCCATTGGCCGAGAGGAGCAGCAATCGTATTGGCTGCCTAGTAAGAAGCCACAGAGGAGGAGGAGACGCAGGGTGAAGCTGCCGTGAAGCCGCCGAGGAGGAGGAGATGCAGGGTGAAGCCATCGAGGAAGGAAGCTGCCGAGGAGGAGATGCCGAAGAAGCTGGAGCTGTCCACAACCTAGATGGGGTAAGTGCAGGGCTGGTGGACGGATGAGGGAGCGACGGCGAGTTTGACTGACCGATCAACCGAACGGGGGGCAACGAATGGTTTGTTTGCTGCCCCCCACAAAAAAAATGGAGCACCAGCCGCTACTGTTCAGAAGGTCAGTGGAGTGATAACACATTTAGATTAAATATGATTTTTTTTTTTTTTTTTGTAAATAGTTTTTATTGATTTTGTCAGAATACAGTTTTACAAACATACAATGCGGTAATTATTGCATTTGTTCAGACAAATAGTTGTACAGCAACATAAGCATTTATATGAACGCTCTATTCATATTAGTATTATTAAACTTTAAACAAAGGAGAGAGGTACTCAATCATTAGAATTGGATTGAGGAGTACCAGTTGAATTATGGGGTCGTTCATTGGCAGTATACCAGATCTCATGGTGTGGGCACATAATTAGTGCACCAGTGTTTCCAGGGTGCCCATAGGTTGGTGAGTTTGATTAGTGAAGCTTTCCCAGGAGACATGATAGATTCATATGAGTAGTAGCAGTGGTGAAGCTAGACATTCTGTCACCCGGGGCAAAGACTCAGTTCGGTGCCCCCCCCTCCCAAAAAAAAAGAGGACGGTGTCGGTACTTTTTTATTTTTATTATTTCTTTTCCATTTTTCCGTTTCAAATCTTTTTATTGAAAATTTTTTATCAGAATAATAAGAAAGAATTAGCCAAAGTTTGACAGTCTTATACTCTCATACAAGAAAAGAGCAAGATACACAAATAAATGCCTACACCACATGTTGTTATCAAGGGGAGGAATGGACCAATAAACATAAATAAATCAATAAAAAAGAACAACCATATCATGAACCAGAGAGGTCCCGCTGCCCCTCCGATTACCCCATCTGGGATAAAACTGTAACCGGAAAGACAGACAACAACCTACTCCGCTCCTATCATTATTAAATGACCAGAAAATTTTATTGGCATAGCCATATTCCTGTCTAAGAGAGGGGAAGGAACCATAAAGGCCATAACACCAGCCCATGGGATATTTTGAGAGTATAGCCACTACCCACCTCAAACCTCAGGGTTGGGGGGGAGGGGAACTCCACAAGTACCAGAAAACCCCCAGCCAACGGAACAAGACAGATTAGCAAAACCCAAGAGAAAAAGAAATAATAGTTATAGGGGAGATAAGAGAAAAGAAGCAAAAAGTGACTAAAGAAAAGGAAGGAAGGCACCAGGTAATCTATTAAAAAGGGTAAGTAAGTGTGGGTTACAATGGGAGCTTTAGGTATATCTTCCACGGTTCCCAAACTAAATCAAATTTAGAAGAAGTATCCAAAATAATATTGGCAAGCCTTTCCTGAACCATGATCCAGGAAATGTTTTGCTTTGCCTCAGCGAAGGCAACCGAGGGGCGTTTCCAAGACCTGGCTATTGTGATCTTGGCTCCAAGCAAGATAAAATGTAGAAGTTTAAATAAAGGTTTGGAAAGATCAACGGGTTTAGCATTAAGAAGGGCTAACTCTGGACTGTGGGGGACTGAGACCCGAGACCTTACGAGTCAAGTGGAAAATCTTGTTCCAAAATCCCCTAAGGTGAGGGCATTCCCACCAAATGTGTAGGAAGGAGCCCAAATGACCACAACCTCTGAAACAAAGGTTAGAGGAATTTGGAAACATAGCTGCTAACTTAGTTGGTACCAAGTACCAGCAGGTAATAATCTTTAAATTTGCCTCCCTCAAGGTAATGTTAGCGATCCCTTTGAAGCATCTTAGGAACAAAGCTCTCCACCTGTCTACCTCCCAATCCACTTCCAGATCCCTTTCCCATTTCTCCGCAAAAGGGGGTTTGGTTGAATTCTCCGTCAGAGATGCATAAATCAAGGTAATACCACCCCTTTGATCTTCAGTTACCGAACACCATTTTTCAAAAGGCGTAATACCTGCATGATCAATTCTAGATTTCCACCAGTTGGTCAGAAAGTGATTTATTTGGAGGAAGATGGCATATCTAATTTGTTGATGCAATGTGATAAAGATACAGGGCCAGCAGGAGTTAGAAAGTGGCCTATTCGGTATAAGCCCTTATCTGTCCACCATTTAAAAGCTCTGATGTCTAAACCCGGTGGGAATTGAGAATTATTAAAGAGATGAGTAAGTGGGCAAAGACTCGAAATTAAATTAGGGGATTTAAGGACTGAGTCACTAAGGGCAATAGAATGAGACAGAGTAGGGGCAAGTATTGGGGGCCTCAGTTTATGAGGGGCCTCTACTAAAAAATCAATAGTGTTGAGGGGGACCACCTGTCTTTCTATTTTAATCCAGTCCGGTTTATTCCCTCTGGAGAAGACGGTAGAAAACTGAGCTAACTGAGCTGCCTGATAATATTTGTATAGGTGTGGGAGTCCCAGGCCCCCTTGATTACGTCTCCTGTATAGAACATTAGCCGAGCATCTAAAGCCTTTACGGGCCCATATAAATTTCAAAATTTGGGATTGCAATTTTGTAAGTTAGACTTCCTAATTGGAATAGGGAGCACTCTAAAAAAATAAAGAATCCTGGGTAAAAGGGTCATTTTGATTGCGTGTACCCTACCCAGCCATGAAAGGCCCTCCTGATCCCATCTAGTAAGATCGTCTGCTAATTTCTTTAGTAGGGGAGGGTAGTTGGCTTCGTAAAGTTGGTTGATGCTGGCTGACAGATTGACCCCCAAGTAAGGTAACTGAGAAGTGTTCCATGTGAATTTATAGAGATCTTTAAGACGCAGAATAGTTGAGTCAGGGGTCGAGATGTTCAAAGCTGCGGATTTGGACCAATTCACGTGGAGCCCAGAAGCTTCACTAAAGATTTGGAGAAGTTTGATAACCCGAGGAGTGGATTTGAGAGG
>BLSH010249788.1:1757967-1768754 GCA_018402905.1 Glandirana rugosa
GAATTCTGATCTCTTTCAGACCCATTTTGAAGATGATCTCCATTTTTGCATTTTTTATGTTTTTATTTTTTTTAAATATTTAAAGTTATTTCCCTGTCCCCATTTCTTTGTAGGTCACTTGTCCAACCCTTACCCCCAGTTCCTTCCTTTTGTAGACCTCTAGGACCTTCCAGGACTATTTTACAGCCTTTTTTGTGCCTAAAAGTCTGTGTCCCTATTGATTTCAATGGAGTTCGGGGTCCGGGACAAAGTTCGGGTTCTTTCCGGACCCGAACCCGGACTTTGTCCCAAAGTTCGGCCGAACCAGCAGAACCCGGACTTCTAGAAGTTCGCTCATCTCTAGTCTTAAGCAATCTTCAAGGATGTGGAATGAGAAAGTGAATGAAGTACTTACTAGAGAGGGATGTCTGTTTTGAACAAGAAGGGAATTACAATCAGAGTTCACAAGCTGAAAGAAAATTTTGAAATCAAAGCGCTAGGGAACATTAGCTACAATCTGGTAATCCAAATAGAGATAGAAGAAAATGGAAGTTATCTTATCAACCAATCTCAGAAATTCTCCAAAATCTTGGAACAATTCCATATACAAGATGCAAAGAAAGTGAAACCTCTTATGGAACCAGGCTATCAAAGGAGAAATGAAGCAGAAAACTTGCTACCCAACAATGACATGTATTGCAGAGCAATGGGTAAGCTGCTATATGTTGTCACTATGACAAGACCAGATATAGTCGCAGCAGTGGTCATACTATGCAGGAAGACTGGAAGATGAATCCACTTGTGGATGATCTATGCAGTCCCCGACCCAATCAGCATCTACATACCCGACCAATTTTGGATTTGTTGTTACTGGTTCCTGTCAGTGTGACTGGAATGCACTAAAATGAGTGATACAGTACCTCAAAGGAACAATTGAGATGCATTTACAGTTACCAGTAACAACAAATCCAAAACTGGTCGGGTATGTACATGCTGATTGGGTCGAGGACTGCCTAGATCATCCCCAAGTGGATTCATCTTCCAGTATGGGGAAGGAAACATAAGTTGGTCTAGTCGAAAGAAGGTAACTATCACTCTATCTTCAACTGAAGCAGAGTACATTGCAGCAACACACGCATGTCAAGAAGGGATATGGATTTGTCAACTTTTTGTGGATATTGGGGTAGACATGTCAAAACCAATTCCCATTCTTGAAGACAACCAGGGATGTATAAAGCTTACGCAATCAGAAAGGGTCAATCCTAGGACCACACACATCAACATCAGGTATCACATACTGAGGGATAATCAAGAGCAAGGTGGTATTGACATTCAATACAGCCCGTCAGAGGAGATGACTGCTGATGCACTCACCAAGCTTTTGCTGAAGGAACGTCATAGTTATATCCAGAAGAGGCTGAATGTAATTTGACAAAGCACTTGCTGTTGAGAAGGGGTGGTTGGAAGAACAGCAAGTTGCTTATGTACTGTGACTATATATGCACCGTAGTGTTATAGTGTAATGTGCATGTGAATCTATTGTATTTGTATTATAGCATGCGATATATAAAATATGAAACACATTTTAAATACATATTTAAAATAATCTGAACTCTGAAAGTTGTACAAGGCAAGCAGGGGGCTAAAAACTAGTCATCAGTATTAGAGACAAAAAAGTGAAAATAGTGGCAGAACTTAACCAGCACCACATCCCTACACAAAATAGGCACATTCAAGGACAGACCAAGATAAAAAAGTTGGGACTTTAAATGTGCTGGTATACCCCTCAACTAAAAAGATATATCACAGTATATATTTAAAACATATAAAGTTGTATTGTTACATAGTTAAAAGCTGTTTAGCTACCACAACCAATGAGTAGGATACTAAACAAGTGTGTAAAAAGTAGAAAACACGACACAATTCCCCTATATATCAGTTAGAATACCCATCCATAGACAACAATGTAGCCACTTCCCCCTAGCTTGTGTACCAAAAGAACCAAGCAGGATAGGTAGGTGGTGCAGATGGAGATATCAAAGCAATGGGTATTCCTGTATCCTTTCCTGCTCAACGCATTTCACCCATTTGGGCTTCCTCAGGGGATTGTGGGAAGGATTGGGGTGTATAGTCACTACAAATATAAACAAAAGGGTTTACATAGAATGACAAGCATTGATATACAAATGTTTCTTTTATATCAATAAATAAATGCACAATACATGGCCATATGGAAATTATCTTATTTTAGTATTATTTCAACCCAAATTTGTCATTTACCTGGTAAAGAAAGAGATGACGTAATAGACCAAAAAGCACAAAGCAATCCTTATATAGTAGCCCCCAGCAGAAAGGGGGTAAAATGAAAGTCCCGGGCGATCAGAGTTGGATCCTGACTTCCAAAATATTTTTTATATCTATATGGGTATATCAACTCGACAAATATCAGGAAAACCTGGTCAGGAAATGCGGTCAAGGAGAGCAGGGAGTAGCTGATACGTATGAACGCAACCCAATGTTGGCGTCTAAAATCAAAACATATAGATAGCAATTTCAGACAGAACATAGTTAATGTGAACAAGCATTCAGTCAGGCAGCAACGCAAAACAAGCTTAGTGCCAAAAATATCCTAAAGGGATCACTGAAACTAGCACTCAATACCCCAGAATAAAGACAAAGTGTATCAGCGATACAGAACATGAGGGCATACATAATAGACATATGGTTGCTTACTGGATAGTTCTGTCTGCATAAAAAAGGCCCTCTGGACGTAGGTCGCCAAGATACCCCTCCCAGGTGGGGGCGCAGCCAAAAGGCTGCTGCTTCCGCCAAAGGATATGGCTAAATGTCCCTAAAAAAGCCAAACGCCGTGTCTCAGAGCAGAGAAACACGCCACCCCTATAAAGACAGGTTTTGGCGCCAAAACGAGGAGCACAGCACCCGCGTGTGACATCATCGGCATGCGTCTGTTACGTATGAGTGTGCTACGGAGCATGCGCCCGCCATCCCACCCTATCGAATCTGATCTGGTGCAGACTACTGCGCTGAGCTGACGTCATGGCGGGACATGACGGCCGGTCAAAGCCAAAAATGGCAACGCCTCCCAGACATCCCTCCAAACCAGTCCTCTAGTATAGACAGAAGGGGGACAAGATGGAAAGAAGGGGAGGGAAAAGGGGAGAAAAGCCGCGGATCGACCGATAAAGCCGCCCCCGTCCCACCACGATCTCCAACATATAAAATGAAAAAACAACCAACTCAAAAAACATATAAATATATTGTTTTCCATCAAGAAAAACTTTATTTAGGAAGAAAAGATTTTTTTTGATTAAAAAAAATTAATAAAAAATAAATAAATACGACAAATTAAATATAAAAATCTCTGATATATCTTTTCAGTTGAGGGGTATACCAGCACCTTTAAAGTCACAACTTTTTATCTTGGTCTGTCCTTGAATGTGCCTAGTTATCAGTATTACCTATAGGCGTCTTGCAGTTGATCATATCCCCATAACTGATCTACCTTGCCGTGTTCTACTCTGTGCCTCTCTATGGCGATGGCCATGTTGATAGAGGCAAAGATTTGCTTCCTCATGTCAGAACTGCCCCATTAATGACCTTTGATGACTAGTAATCTCATGACTGACCTCACTGAACCTCACTACAGTGCCTTGAAAAAGTATTCATAACCCTTGAAATTTTCCACATTTTGTCATATTACAACTAAAAATGTACATGTATTTTATTGGGATTTTATGTGATAGATAGACCAACACAAAGTGGTACATAATTGTGAAATGTAAGGAAAATGATAAATGTTTTTCAAAACTTTCTACAAATAAATATGTGAAAAGTGTGGCATGCATTTGTATTCAGTCAATACTTTATAGAACCACCTTCCGCTGCAATTACAGCTGCAAGTCTTTTTGGCGATGTCTCTACCAGCTTTGCATATCTAGAGAGTGACATTTTTGCCCATTCTTCTTTGTAAAATAGCTCAAGCTCTGTCAGATTGGATGGAGAGCTTCTGTAAACAGCAATTTTCAAGTCTTGCCACATATTGTCAATTGGATTTAAGTCTGGACTTTGACTTGGCGATTCTAACACATGATTATGCTTTGATCTAAACCATTCCATCATAGCTCTGGCTGTAGGGTCGTTGTCCTGCTGGAAGATGAAAGTTCACCCCAGTCTCAAGTCTTTTGCAGACTCTAACATGTTTTCTTCTGAGATTGCCCTGTATTTGGCTCTATCCATCTTTCCATTAACTTTGACCAGCTTCCCTGTCCCTGCTGAAGAAAACCGCAACATGATGCTGCCATCACCATGTTTCATGGTGGGGATGGTGTGTTCAGGGTGATGTGTAGTGTTGGTTTTCTGCCACACATAGCGTTTTGCTTTTAGGCCAAAAAATTCAATGGCTTTCTTTTTGCCACTCTTCCATAAAGGCAAGATTTGTGGAGTGCACATCTAATAGTTGTCCTGCGGACAGATTGTCCCACCTGAGCTGTGGATCTCTGCAACTTCTCCAGAGGTACCATGGGCCTCTTGGCTGCTTCTCTGATGAATGCTCTCCTTGCCTGGCTTGTCAGTTTAGGTGGCCATGTCTTGGTAGGTTTGCAGTTGTGCCATACTCTTTCCATTTTCGGATGATGGATTGAACAGTGCTCCGTGAGATTTTCAAAGCTTGGGATATTTTTTTTAAACCTAACCCTGCTTTAAACTTCTACACAACTTTATCCTTGACCTGCCTGGTGTGTTTCTTGGCCTTCAGGGTGCAGTTTGTTCACTAAGGTTCTCTAACAAACCTCTGAGGGTTTTCACAGAACAGCTGTTTTTATACTGAGATTAAACACTTCAAGACCGAGCTGTTTTTTGAGTTCGGTGTTTTTTTTTGCTATAAAATTACTTAGAACACCCAAACATTATATATTGTGTTTTTTCTAACACCCTAGAGAATAAAATGGCGGCCATTGCAAAACGTTATGTCACACTGTATTTGCTCAGCGGTCTTACAAGCGTGATTTAAAAAAAAAAAAAAAATCAGTTATATGAGTTAAAAAATAAGACAACAGTAAGGTTAGGCCAATTTCTTTCCATATTGTGAAAGATAATGTTACGTCGAGTAAAATGATACCCAACATGTCATGCCTCAAAATTGTGTCCACTTGCGGAATGGCGACAAACTTTGCAATATATGGAAATCTCCATTGGCGACGTTTAAAAAATTCTACAGGTTAGCAGTTTTGAGTTACAGAGGAGTTCTGGTGTTAGAATTATTGCTCTCACTCTAACGATCGTGGGGATACCTCAAATGTGTGGTTTGAACACCGTTTTCATATGTGGGCAGGACTTATGTATGCGTTCGCTTCTGCGTACAAGCTCGCGGGGATGGGGCATTTTAAAATTTTTTTTTTTTTAATTATTTATTTTACTTTTTAATTTTTATTTTTACACTGTTCTTTAAAAAAAAATTGATCACTTTTAGTCCTATTACAAGAAATGTAAACATTCCTTGTAATAGAAAAAAGCATGCCAGGACCTCCTAAATATTAGACCTCAGATCTCATATTTACACTAAAATGCAATAAAAAATGAAAAAAACGTCAGTCCAAAAAAAAATGGGCCCTTTAAGACCGTTGGGCGGAAGCGACGTGTGTCGTTGCTTCCGCCCTGCCATGTTTTGGAGCCGAGTGAGCTGCTTCAGTCGCTCAGTCAGCTCACGGACACTGGGGGGGACAGACCTGATCATCGGAAAGTGGCAGGAGGGGGACATCTCTCCCACCGCTGATAAAAGTGATCTCGCGGTTAATCCGCCGCTAAGACCACTTTTATCTTGTGCAGAATCGCTTGCACTAAAAGAAGATACCGGGGTTATGGTAGCTATCTGCTACCATAACAACAGTATTCCACTTCAAAATGACCGCCGTCATATGGCGGCGTTGGTCCAGAAGTGGTTAAATTACACACAGGTGGCCTCTATTTACTAATAGGGTGGCTTCTGAAAGCAATTGGTTCTACTAGATTTTGGTTAGGAGTATCAACACTTCTTTTTAGCTTATCACAATAAAGCAGAGTTACACCCAAAAGTGGAACTTTCGCTCATTTGCTTCCTCCCCACCTCCGGGTGCCATATTTGGCCCCTTTCAGGGGGGAGGGAGGAACAGGGACCTGTTTTAGACAGGTCCCATTCCCCACTTCTGGGAGGCGGGCCGTGGCTCATCTCCCAGAAGTCCCCCTCTTCTCCTTCTCCTGTCACTGGACCAATTAGAACGCACAGCACGCTTCACAAATGCACGGTAGGGAACCGGCTGTGAAGCCAAAAGGCTCCACTGCCAGTTTCCCTTAGTGCCAATGGAGGCAGCACCCGAGTGACAGTCCGAAGATCGGCTTCAGGTGCCGACATCACGGGCTCCCTGGATAGGTAAGTGTCCATATATTAAAGGTCAGCAGCTATAGTATTTGTAGCCCCTGACTTTAATTTTTTTGTTCTCAGGCAGGACCTCCTCTTGCAATAAAATAAGCATTCCCCAGTAAACTATTTCTTTAAATTCTTACCCCAGTACTTGCAGTTTACAACTTTCATTGCTGCGGTCTTCACAGGAAAACCTTAACAGTGGAAAGTGTGGCCTCCAGTCTGTTAGCCTGTAGGATGTCAAGTGAGAGGAGTTGAGGGGAGGTTCACATACTCTTTAAGTGATTAAATCAGCTGCTAAAAGTGCATAAAGTGGTTGTAAACCTCTGACATGAGAAATTAATAAAGTATATCTTTCTATATGTGTACTTGCCTCAGTTGAAAGCACTGAGTGTGATTTCTGTTTGCAGTCTGGTTCCTCTGCTATCTGCAGAATAATTTCTGAAAGGCTGTGCCAACTCCAAAGGATCAAGGGGAAGGGGGGAGAGAAGCAGCAGGTGATTGATAGCCTTAGCTGTGGATGTTTCCCTATGAGATTGTGTAGGGGGCTGTCTTTTCTCTCCACTCTGAATACACTCAACTCTCTTCTCTGAGCTGTGCATTGTGTGACATCAGATCATCACCCACTGCCTCTGGAAGCAAAGAAAAGCGGTGTAAATTCTGGACTTTAAATGGATGTAGAGAAGAGAAGACTGCAAATAAACAGATACAACATATGTAGAAGGATTCTTATCATCTCTGTGTATCATCTTAAGCCAGTCACTTCACTGGGTATAAGGGTTTACAACCACTTAGAAAAAACGGAGGGTTTATTATCAATTTAAATAACGCATAACTCCTATACCTTATAGTACGTGGTCGTAAAACTTTGGTTGTGCCCAGAGTTTCAAAAATAGTACAAATATGTTTTAACATGGGAGAGTTATTATTAATTTGGGTTCTTTTATGCTGATATCAATTTCTATATTATTTTCTTTCAGTTGTGGCATATTGCATTTTAAAGTGCAGGAGCTTAAAAAAATAATAAGTAATAATATATTTGTTGTAGACAAATTATTGTGTGTCAATGGCAAGCGTGCATTGTGCTTTCTAACTTTAACAAGGTGCGTTTATTCAACAAACAGGTTATTGAATCAAAATACAATGAGAGGAATTTATCAAAATCAAAACTTACCACAACTGGAGCAGACAGAGTCTGGAGCAGGTGTACAGGGCAACAACTCAGTTTCTGTTTTTCATTTTTTAAATCTAAAGTGAAACTTTAGTCAAAAAATGAAGTCTTCAGGCTGGCCCATTTTGCAAGTATAGCTAATAAGTGTCTATACTGTTTACAATCCAGGAATACAGTGTTTCACCCTGCACTGCACACGCTTAGTTGCTCTCTATTTTAGGCACTGCTGAGTTTATAGAGACGATCTGCTGACAGACTTAAAGCAGAATTGAAACCCTCCTATCCTTTACAGCCAAGGATGCCGCTTCTGTTTAAACTGCAACTGTCATGGTGCTGCACAAGTGATCAGTTATGACACCAGCCATTTGATGGTTTGACAGTTTGGTTGAGAACACAAGCAAATGTGACAGTTAGCAATCCCGACATTCCAGGAATGTAACTGTTTTTTTTTTACATCGATGGGTTTAGTTCCACTATATGATTTACTGCTGTTTGGGGGCTCTGGGCTTCAGCAGAATGGCAGCCTCCAGCAAGAAGCAAGTTATGGGTAATGTTCCGCTTTAACTGAACAAGCTGAAAATAGAAGCTGATTGGTTGCCCTGCACAGCTGCTTCAGATTCTGTATGCGGATACATTGTGCATATATTGCTGTTTTGTTAACCACTTCCTTACCGGCGTATAGTAATTATAGGTCGGCAAGGAGCACTCCCCAGGGGCCCGCATTGCGGCGATCGGGGACCGGCCGTGTCCCTCGGGACTCAAGCCTTCCATGATCGGGGTAAAGAGCCAATAAAATTGGCTCTTTACCACGTGACCGGCTGTGTCCTATCACAGCTGGTCACTTCCTACAACACACGCAGCGCGGCGATCGGGGTGCGGGCTTGTCCCTCAAACAAAGCCCAACCCCGATCACGGTAAAGAGCCAATGATATTGGCTCTTTACCACGTGACCGGCTGTGTCCAAACACAGCCGGTCACAGAATGACGAGAATCCGCGGTAACGAGCTGTTACCGGGTTCTCCTCTTCACACACTGATCGTGTGTGAGGAAGAGATATCGGTAACAGCTCGTTACCGCTTACTGTCAGCACCAAGCACACTGATTGCCCCCCTTCCAATAATGAGTACCTGTCACAGGCCATCAGAGTACCTGTCACCTGCCCATCAGGGTACCCGAGTACCTGTCACCTGCCCATAAGAGTACCCGAGTACCTGCCACCTGCCCATCAAAGTACCCGAGTACCTGTCACCTGCCCATCAGAGTACCCGAGTACCTGTGACCTGCATATCAAAGTACCCGAGTACCTGTCACCTGCCCATCAGAGTACCCGAGTACCTGTCACCTGCCCATCAGAGTACCCGAGTAACTGTCATCTGTCCATCAGAGTACCCGAGTACCTGTCACCTACCCATCAGAGTACCGGAGTACCTGTCACCTGCCCATCAAAGTACCCGAGTACCTGTCACCTGCCCATATGAGTACCCGAGTACCTGTCACCAGACCATTAGAGTACCCGAGTACCTGTCACCAGTCCATCACAGTACCCGTCATCAACCCATCTGAGTACCCGAGTACATGTCACCAACCCATCTGAGTACCCGAGTACCTGTCACCAGCCCATCAGAATATCCGAGCACCTGTCATCAACCCATCTGAGTACCCGAATACCTGTCACCAGCCCATCTGAGTACCCGAGTACCTGTCACCAGCCCATCAGAGTACCCGTGTACTTGTCACCAGCCCATCAGAGTACCCGAATACCTGTCACCAGCCCATGAGAGTACCCGAGTACTTGTCACCAGCCCATCAGAGTACTCAAGTACCTGTCACCAGCCCATTAGAGTACCCGAGTACCTGTGACCAACCCATCTAAGTACCCAAGTGCCTGTCACCATCCCATGAGAGTACCCGAGTACTTGTCACCAGCCCATAAGAGTACCTGTCACCAGCCCATCAGAGTACTCGAGTACCTGTCACCAACCCTTCTGAGTAACCGAGTACCTGTCACCAGCTCATCAGAGTACCCGAGTACCTGTCACTAGCCCATCTGAGTACCCTAGTACCTGTCACTAGCCCATCTGAGTACCCGAGTACCTGTCACTAGCCCATCTGAGTACCCTAGCACCTGTCATTAGCCCATCTGAGTACCCGAGTGCCTGTCACTAGCCCATTTGAGTACCCAAGTACCTGGCACCAGACCATCTGAGTATCCAAGTACCTGGCACCAGACCATCTGAGTACCCAATTACCTGTCACCAGCCCATCAAAGTACCCAAGACCTTTTTACCAGTCCATCAGAGTACCCGAGTACCTTTTACCAGCCCATCAGAGTACCCGAGTACCTTTTACTAATCCATCAGAGTACCCGACTACCTATCGGCAGCCCATAAGAGTACCCGAGTACCTATCTGCAGCCCATTCCTCATAAAATATACATTGGGGTGTTTGCTTTCCAAAATGGGGTAATTTTGTGGGTAATTCCACTGTCCTTGTGCTCCAGGACCTTCAAAAGCGTGATAGGTAGGAATGAAATTAGATATGTAATTTATGCTCCTAGAACGCCTGAAGGTACTACTTCAATGTTGGACCTCTCTATGTGGCCAGGCTGTGTAAAAGTCTCACACATGTGGTATCGCCATACTCGGGACGAGTAGTAGAATATATTTTGGGGGGTCATTTTTGCTATGTGCATGCTATGTGTTAGAAATATCATATAAATTAACAACTTTGTGTAAAAAATAATACGTTTTCATTTTCTTTCCACGTTTTCCGAAGACTTGTGGAAGAAAATGAACCGTACAAAAGACTCATAATGCCTCATGGAATATACATTGGGGTGTTTGCTTTTCAAAATGGGGTCATTTTGTGGGTAATTCCACTGTCTTGGTGCTCCAGGACCTTCAAAAGCGTGATAGGTAGGAATGAAATTAGATATGTAATTTATGCTCCTAGAACGCCTGAAGGTACTACTTCAATGTTGGACCTCTCTATGTGGCCAGGCTGTGTAAAAGTCTCACACATGTGGTATCGCCATACTCGGGACGAGTAGTAGAATATATTTTGGGGGGTCATTTTTGCTATGTGCATGCTATGTGTTAGAAATATCATATAAATTAACAACTTTGTGTAAAAAATAATACGTTTTCATTTTCTTTCCACGTTTTCCGAAGACTTGTGGAAGAAAATGAACCGTACAAAAGACTCATAATGCCTCATGGAATA
>BLSH010249788.1:1789348-1813007 GCA_018402905.1 Glandirana rugosa
AGAGACCAGTCATCACTTCACTGAAAGTTACACCCAAGAAAGTCACTTAGAATTTATCACTGAATATAACAGAGGTTAGTCACGCGGCCCACTAGGGAGGTCTGTCTGTCACATGTCGATTCCTCTGGTCATAGGGCTCCCCTCTCCTTCTCCTCACCGTTTCCCAAGAGTTGGATCATATGGAAAGAAAGACTGGATCTTTTGTTATTCTGAAGAAATCCCTCTGTGTTTCTCTGTGCCTCTGTCAGAATAACAAAAGATCCAGTCTTTCTTTCCATATGATCCAACTCTTGGGAAACGGTCAGGAGAAGGAGAGGGGAGCCCTATGACCAGAGGAATCGAGGAGTGCCATGCCTGGTGAGCACAGTGGGAGCTGTGCACTCCTTCTAAAGCGTGGACCCCTTGAGTGGGGAACGTTTTTCTGGTAAGCAGGTACACTGTCTGTCTGGAGGGATCACCCGGCGCACTGATTGGAGACAATATAAGTCACTATTTAAGATTCACTGAAAGAACCCACATTGAAAGTCACTTCACTACTGACCAGAGAAATACCAATTGATTGGAACTGATGTGTACGATTTAACCCTTGCATGAACTTTTTCAAACCTTGTTCCTTGCAGTGGCACATCTATGCACTCAGCACTTTAAGGCCTCATACACACGGGCGTTTTATAATAAATAAGCAAAACGCCAGGTCCGACGTTTTTTAAAAAATCAGCGGTTTTTGCGGCGTTTTGCATCGGCGTTAACGAGCGTTAGTGAGCGTCGGCGTCAATAGGCGTTTTTTAAAAAAAAAATCAGTCCTCTGCTTTTTTTCAACCTAAAAACGCCGGCGTCAAAAAATGCTTGTTAATGCCGGTACGGCGTTAGCGGGCGTTAGCAAGCGTTAGTGAGCGTTTTGCCAATTGGCGTCAAAAAACGCCAAAACGCTACAGCTACAGAACGCGATGGTCCCGCGTTCTAAAAACAGCTCAATAACGCCGACGCCCTCTACTGCTCACTAATGCCGGCGTTTTTAGAAGGCCATTGAATAACATGGAGAGCTGCAAAAAACGCCTACAAACGCCGGCGTGCAAAACGCCCGTGTGTATGAGGCCTAATAGTTGAGTTGAAAAACACAAGTTTCATTATCTTGTTCATAGAGATCCAAAGACTGCACAAGTGTTCCTTTTAAACAACTGATATCTGACTGCATTTATTTTCATAGCATTTGCCTTGTATATTGTTGTTTTACATGAGATTGTTGCTACTTTTATTGCTTTTAAAATTTATTTAAACCCACATATTAGTATTAAGTGGGAGGTTTATTTTTATATCATTTGCCTTGTGGATTATTGTTTTTACATAAGATTGTTGTCACTTTTATTGCTCTTAAACCCACACACCAGTATTGAGTGGGAGGTTCTGTATAATACATATCAGCTATTTGCACCTTGATCTAATATGACCCACCAACATTTTTTACACTGACCCATTACTACCAAGTACCACAGCCCGATTTATAAATAACATATTTTATTTTTATCACCAGCATACTGGAAAATTTCTCACAAAATATTTTTATTACCAGCATACTGGAAAATTTCTCACATAATATTTTTTTCAATATTTATATTAATACATAAAAGAGCAGCGCCAATACCACCCTAATTTCTCTATATTTACTCACTACCCTCGTCTGGGCAGTTCGGTGGTGGCAGCAGCTCTTAGAGCATATCTGATCCGGTTGCGCGGAACATATATACATTTCTTTCATATTTAAAGACCTTCCCTCATGTATGCAGCAGCAGTTAGGAGGGACATTTCTAAACACCCTGGTTTTACGGACCAATCTTCCAAAATCACCCCTAAGCCCATGGGCACCCAGACTGACCAGAAGGACAGTGCAGAGGACATGGAGGCAGGGGCAGAGGGGGGATCACACATCCTGCCTGGCTCAGGACCCCCAGCACCTGATCTCAATGACCCCCAGGTCCCTTCCCCAGCCTCTACAGTTTCCCTCCTTGAGAGAACCCTTGACTAGGCCCATTTTTCGCAAACCCCGGGTATCGCTGGGTCCCCTTCACCAACACTTCACTTGGATCTCAGATTCATGATGGAAACCTTCTCCAAAATGCTTTCTAAGGGCCTGGCCCAGACAGCCTCTCAATTAACACTGGGCGGCCGGGCCTTGATTTCATGGCTCCTTCCTGGCTCCCTTGGGATGAAGGTTCAGTTTCTCTCAGTAAGTCTAAAGGTTGATTTGTTTTTTTATTAATCTTGCTGCCAATTCCTCCCTGCCTTCAAGGAGGCTACCGGGGGTTTATTGTGGGTTTGCACTCTTGGCCATTCAATGGGTCTGGGGGGGGGTGGAGGGGCTACCGTGACTGGGAGTGCCCCTCCTCCTCATCCCCCTCACCCCCGGCCATCCTCCCCAACTGGGGGGTGGGTTGGAGGGGCCTTTCTTTATTCTAGGTTTCCGTTTGTTAAGGGGTTTGTCCCGAGCTATCTTATGCTTTCTGCTGTAAGGGGGTGGGGCGGTGGACATGCTCCTCCCTCTGCTCCAGGAAGCCATTTTTATGGTTTACCCTGGGGTAGACGTGACTCTGCCGGATAGGCGGATGTATCTGGCTCATTTTGGGGGACAGGGTTCCAACTTTGTGGCCCCCGGACACGGAGGGGTTGGCTTTCAGCCGCCACTCCCCTCCGCCCTTCTCCTTAATGTTTGTTTTCTTTTTGTGCTACTAATCTCCTTTCTTCCTTCCCTCTTACTTTTTCTCCAGGCTCTGGGGAAGCCTCACCTCAACGGATGAGAGAATTTGCAGACCAGGACCTGCGAAGGAGGTAAACTCCACTTCCCCCCCCTCCAAGATTGGGTGAGTGACTCTTCAGTGATGCGTATACTCCTTTTTTTTTTTTTTTCATTGCAAACATTTTTTATTGTTTTAACAAGCAAGGTATACAGGTCATACCAGTCAGTAAGATATACATTTCACAAGCATATAAGTAGAACGTACGTGTCAATCTCTTCATATAAATCAGCAGTTATAATTGAGTCCATTGAATGGGAACAGATGAGTTGTCATGACCCATCATGGGAGTGAGAGTAAAGCAGCCCACTGTTGTGTTTAGCATGTAACTCTACATCTTAGAGCAGAGGGGGGGTGGGGGCTAAGACCCTGCCACCGGGTGACACCCCATGTGGGAGCAATCTGTGTCACAAGGTGGGGGGCCGCCCCATCCCACCGGCATGTCGGTAGAAAGATGTGGGTCTAAGCATCGGACTTTAATATGGTTGCACAGTTTGTGGTGCTGAGCAGGTTTTTAGTATGCAGGTTGGCCTTGTAGTCTGGGGAGGGGCAATGGCGGTGAGTTTTTGGTAGTGCTAGTAATGACACCGTTAAGAATGCAAAGCTTGGGTGAATTGGGTGGAGTAGCGATAAATGATCCAAGGAGACCATTGTGTGTGGTATCTTTCCACTGTGTCGTTTGCTATGGCTACTAGTTCTTCCATTTGGTAAATCGTATCTATTTCTCGTAACCACTCTGCGACTGTCGGGGTGCATATAGATTTCCAGTATCTGGGAATCAGCAGCTTGGCAGCATTGAGGAGATGTCTTACTATTGAGCATTTGTAGTGTCTCATTGAGCCGGACGTGATGTGGAGTAGGCAACAAGCCGGTGTGAGATCTATATTGGTCTCGGTAATGTGCTTTATTATGTCCTTCACTTTGTTCCAGAATGGAGTGATGGCATCACAGGACCACCAAATGTGTGTTAGTGAGCCCGTGTCTCGCCCACAGCGCCAGCATAGGTCTGAGGATTGGGGGTACCATTTTTTCAGCTTGGTAGGGGTGGCGTACCAGTTTGTCAATAATTTGTAGGACATCTCCTGTGTGCGTGTGCTAATAGAGCCTGCGTATACTCCTTAAACATACCCATGACCCCCACATCTAATCTGCATGACGTTCTGAAACTAGCGTCTCATAATGTCCAGGGTCTAAATTCCCCCTTAAAGTGTAGGAAGTACTTCCAGACTGCTTATTCTCAGTCTTCTCCTCCAAGAGACTCACCTCTCCACTCAACCCCAAATTTATACACGAGAAATTCCCCCAATTTTTTCTGGCAAACGTGCCAGACAAGACGAGAAGTGTGGGTATCTTCTTTGCCAAAGGGGTTGGCTTCCAGCCCAGATGTGAAATTAGGGACCCAGGGGGCAGATATGTACTCCTGGTGGGAGAGCTTAGAGGCCACATATTCACCTTCATCTCTTATTACGCCCCAAACCGGGGTCAGGTGCAATTTTTTCGGCCAATGCTGGGTTCCCTTTCTCCCCATTTTGAGGGCACCGTGATTTTAGGAGGGGACTCCATTACAGCTTTAGACCACATGCTGGACAAATCGGGTCCGGTTCGTGCTCGCATGCTTCATCCTCCAAAGAGGAGATTGAGGCTCGCAAGCTCCTCTATTCTCTAGGGTTAGTGGATGTGTGGAGGGAATTTAACCCAAGAGCAAAGGATTTCACTCATTACTCTGCTCCCCACAGGTCCCTGGCCAGAATTGACCACATCTTCATAGGTGCCCCCTCTATCCCCTTGGTGACCAAATCCCTCATTTTGGACGTGATCAAACACCTCAAAAAGGGCTCTTCCCCATGACCGTACGGTCTCTCCACGGGTTATTACAAACAGTTTGGGCCTATTTCAGCCCCTCACTTAGCTAACTTTTTTAATTCCCTTCAGAAGGGAACAATTCTAAATGAGGATATTAACTCCCTTCAGAAGTGAGTAACTACAGGCCCATTTCCCTAATTAATAATGATCTGAAAATCCTGACCAAAATCCTGGCCAATAGGCTATCCTCCTTCATAGGGAAGTATATTCACAGAGACCAGGTGGGCTTCATTCCTGGGAGGCAGGGACCCGACCAGATTCCAAGGGCTGTGGACCTCATCTCTCTCCTTAGATCTGGGTGGGACAGCGGTTCGCCACAGGAAGGGCTCGTTCTCTCAGTTGACTTGCATAAAGAGTTTGACACGGTTGAATGGCCCTATTTGTTCGAGGTCCTTGGAAGATGGGGGTTTGGTCCCCGCTTCCTGCAGACCCTTAGAGTGTTATACTCTAACCCCAGAGCATGTATTAAACTACTCAATTACCTCTCAGAACCCACTACCCATCCACAGGGGTACTAGTCAGTGGTGCCCGCTCTCCCCACTGATCTTTGCCATCGCCATTGAACCCCTAGCAATTGCTATTAGGGAACACCCTAATATTCTGGGGGTGAGATGTGGTCCGCATTCACATAAATGTGCCCTTTTTGCAGACGACCTACTTCTATTTATCACCTCTCCCCTTGTCTCTGTCCCAAACATTGTTAGTCTCCTCCAGGAGTTTGGTCGGGCTTCAGGTCTGAGAGTTAATATGACAAAATCTGCTGCCCTCAGTGTTACCATTCCTGAGAAGAGAGTTCAACGTCTTAAGGTCCTTTACCACTTCTCCTGGAGCCTGGCCCAAATCCCCTACCTGGGCATAAACTTAGCGGCCAGTATAGATTATTTATATAGCATCAACTACCCACCTTTATACCAACACCTCTCGGAAAACCTCGCCACTTGGGGGAAGATGGGCCTCTCCTGGCTGGGGAGGGTTAATGCGGTCAAGATGACCCTCTTGCCGAGGATCCTATATCTGTTTAGATCCCTCCCCATCCCTATCAATAAACCACATTTGCTTAAACTCCAGGCCCAAATTAAAAAGTTAATTTGGGGTAAAGGGGGCTTCAGGGGTCCAGTGGAGTTTCTTGTGAGGTGTCGCAACCAAGGAGGTCTGGGGATCCCAGACCTATGGAGGTACTATCAGGCTGCCCAATTGGCTCAGTTTTCCATTATCCATGCCCAGTCCAACAGACCGGACTGGGTGGGGATCAAGAGTCAGGCAGTCCCCCACAACACAATGATTCCTTCCTGATCTGGGAACAACCAAAATCAAGACCCTCGATTCTCTCCCCATATGCTCTCCCACTCAGTTGCCTTATGTGACTCTTTGTTTGGGGCCACTAGTTTAGTCTCAGCCATCCGTCCCCTGCAGCATGTGTTTAATAACCCTTGTTTCCCCCCTGGGCAGGACATTCGCACCTTTGAATGGTGGACCAACAAGGGTCTCTATAGAATTGGTCACTTTCTCTCCTCTTCTGGTCCTATTTCTTTAGAACATTGCACCAATAACTTAGATATGCCCCAGTCGGAAAGGTTTAGTTTTCAGCAAATTCACCACTTTATAGCGTTGTTATTGAGGGCTAACCCAGTGCAAGCGGGTATCACCCCCTTTAAGAACTGGTGCTCAGAACTCTCCGCCCAAAAGGGAGGCAGCTCCTTGATATACGCATCACTGACAGATCGTCCCCAAAAACCTTCATACACTAGGAATTGGGAGAGGGACATGAGCTTGACTTGTGAAGCAGACAAATGGTTCTCCCTTTTTCTGAGATCCTTTAAGGGAATAGTGAACACTTCATTGATGGAAGCCAGTGTGAAGGTGGTCTCCCATTGGTACTTAGTCCCCTCCCGCCTCTCGATCATGTTCCCTAACTCTTCCCCGCTATGTTTTAGAGGTTGTAACCTCTATGGCTCTTTTTATCATACCTGGTGGGAATGTCCGAGGGTCATGGGATTTTGGAATATCATTTTTTCTTTACTGAGGAAGATCACAGGGCAGGCGATACCCCAAAATCCAGAAATTGCCTTACTCCATCACAGGTCCGATGGTCTATCCAAGTCCATGTGTAAATTATCTCACTTTATTCTACTGGGAGCTAAGATCACCCTGGCAAGGGCTTGGAAAACACCCTCGGTCTCCTTCAATGCTGCCAAAAGAAAGATACCTGGATCATGACCCAAGAAAATCTTGCCAATATCCTCCTAGATTCATCTGATAAATTTGACAGTGTGTGGGAACCCTGGTGGAAGTACCTCAACCTTCCCTGTTGACCTGATCCAGACTGCTTTGGGGTCACATTCCCCGGAGACCCTCCCTTCTCTCCCCTTCTCTCTCCTTTTTCTTTCTTTACTCTCTCAATCTGTCCTATTCTCCTCTCTTTCTGTTTGCTATAAGGTGGATAACTGTCGCTCACTAGAGGGTTTTTTTTTTCCTCTCTAGACTTGGATCATAAGGGGTCAGCTGGGCCCAAGAGTTTACTCCTTCAGTTGTACAATTTCTATGGGGGCGACTGTTGGTATAGTTGGGGGGGGGGAGTTGGCGGGGCATGGCTCTCTACCCCTGCCCTGGACACAGCTTGCTCCCAGGTGGGGTGTCCGGGGGGGCGGGGGTCTGCTCGTCACCCCCCACTTTAAAGATTATGCTTAATATGCTACATAGTTGCTTTTGTATTATCTATTTGAAAATAATTCTTTTTGTACTTGTTGTAAGGCCCTCCCTTGCACATATTGCCTCACTTTTGTCTATATTGTACCTTGAAAACTCAATAAAACTTTAAGATAAAAAAAAATAAAAAATTAAAGTTCCCTCGTGCTAGCGTGCAAAGCCGAACGCGTACGTTGGTACTGCACGCACACAAAAAGTGATCTTCCTACACATGTGCGGTATTGGATCACAGGCAGTAATTCTGGCACTAAACCTCCTCTGTCAATATAAAGTGGCAAACTGAAAAGACTTTTATAGCATCGCCTATGGATAATAAAATTCACGTTATTTGTCACCATTGTGCGGGCATGCGCCATTTTAACGTATGACATGTTTGGTATCTTTTTACTTGTTGTGACATCATTTTTTATATTTTACAAAAAAAATGGGTTGTGTATTGTAGTTATTTGGATTAAAATTTAAAAAAGTGTATCTTTTCACAAATTGAGTTTGAAAAACCATTGCACAAATACTATGAAAAAATGTAAAACCCACCAATTTATTCTCTAGGGCATCTGCTTTAAAAAAAATAAATAAATATATATATATATATATATATATATATATATATAGTGCTTGGGGGTTCTAAGTAATTTTCTAATATAAAATTTGATTCTCACATGTATACAAAAATGCCAGAAAATGCCTGGTCTTCAAGTGGTTACAATCATATCTTATCCACTTGCTTACTGGGCACTTATACCCCTTTTCTGACCAGGCCAATTTTCTGCTTTCAGCACTGTCGCACTTTGAATGACAATTGCACGGTCATGGTACGCTGTACTAATATGAAATTTGTATCATTTTTTGTGACAAGTAGGGCTTTCTTTTTTTGGTATTTAATCACCACTGGGCTTTTTATTTTTTGCTAAAGGAAAAAAGATGGAAAATTTTGAAAAAAGCTAACTTTTTTTAGTTTCTGTTATCAAATTGTGCAAATAAGTAATTTTTCTCATTCACTGATGTGCACTGATGAGTCTGCACTGTTGGGCATTTAGAGGTGGCTCTGATAGGCACTGTTAGGTGGCACTGATAGGTGGCACTGATAGATGGCACTGATGGGCACTGATAGGCAGCACTGATGGGCAGCAATGATGAGCAGCACTGATGGGCATTGATGGCCAGCACTGATGGGCACTGATGGGGCTGCACTGATGATCAGAACACTGATGATCAGTACCATGATTATCTGTGTACATGTCCCCTGTCAGGATTGCCAGTTACCAGTTCTCCTCTCCTCACGCTGTGACAGCGCATAAGGAAAGTACTGCCAATAATCAGCAAACCTGTTTACACTGTGATCAGCTGTGATTGGACACAGCTGATCACGTGGTAAAGGGTCACTGTGATTGGCCCTTTAGCATGATCTGTGATTGGCTGTGTCCGAATATGTGTGACACAGCAATCACAGAGCTTGCTGGATGTGTGCCCCAGGGGTTCTCAGAGGACGTCCATGGACGCCCTCCTGGAATAACGGAGCTGTGCTGTAGCCGTCTTTCAGCTATAGCATGGTAAGGAAGTGATCAAAACAGATCAAACGTTATATCTCATTTTAACAGTCAGTACAATTCCATATTGCCTCTACCCATACAGTATAATGTACAGTTTATGTTTTACAGAATACACATATGGATCCTGTTTCATACAAATATTTCAATTGCTGGAAAAAATTAGGGTATTAGGTAGCTGACACCTCAGGATATTAGGGTAGTTGACATATCATAGCTGTTGCGTATAAAGTGTATATAATATAATATATGTTTTTTGGAAAAAGTATGTGTAGCACCCTGGTGTTAGGCAGGGTTTCTAACAAATTTACTCTCCTGGGTGTTAACCAGCCTGGTTGATTATTAGGGAGATCCACTGACCTTTTCCTAAATCTGAGTTTGATACACTTCTGTCACCGGGTGGCATTGTTGCCTGTGGTATTAGATTGACAAGGGCATAGTGAATCCAGACTAAGGGTGGATAGGTTGTCTCAGCCAATTGGCAGGGGTTTCTTGCCCCTTGGCCTGCTGGGAGAGTCTATTCGGGAAGGGTCAGGTGATCAGGGTTCTCTGCCAGTTGGACGGCTGTCTAGGTGGACGTGTGTTGAAAAGCTCCCGGCTGCTAGGCCAGAAGCCTGAGGCCTATCCGGGAG
Organism: Glandirana rugosa; assembly: GCA_018402905.1. Taxonomy (NCBI): domain Eukaryota; kingdom Metazoa; phylum Chordata; class Amphibia; order Anura; family Ranidae; genus Glandirana; species Glandirana rugosa. Next base: position 1,798,886 of record BLSH010249788.1, read on the forward strand.
TACCCGGCTGCTAGGGGGTCATAGGCCTATCCAGGTTGGAAGCAAGCAGCGTGGGATTGGGGCTTCAGGCCTGGAGCCCAACCAAGTTGCAGGGGTTCTGCCAGACGGAGAACCAAGTTGTTGCCACAGGTGAAAGAAAGCAGTTGCCAATAGAGACGACCATTCCTGTCGCCAGAGGCAAGCAAGAACAAGAGTCAGAGGTAAAGGGGACACAGTTGCCAGCAAGGGACAATCTGTCCTGTTATCAGAGACCAGGTTCTGTGGAGACCGAAGAAGTACCAGAGCAGCCTTTTTTACTAGTCGAGGACGATGAAGAAGTTGGGAAAGCTTCAGCAGAGTCAAGCTAGAGACAGTGTGGGTGATGCTTGCAGAAGATTCAGCAGGTTAGCTGAAGAGCCAAATCAGGGACCCAGCGGGACAGTGTGGGTGACACTTGGAAGCCACAGCGGGTTAGTTGTGAAGGAGCTCAAGGCATCCAGTGGCAGCTGGGATCTGAAGAGTCTAGTGAGAGATTGTGAGCTCAGTGAGAGGATCTACAATGGGATACTGTGAGTTGTGATCTGCATTGAAGTTGAAGTTACAAGTTCAATTGCCATAGGAGACAGTGGTCTACAGATACAGTTTGCTACAATCCAGCTTAAAGGCCCTTGAACTGTATAGCTGTTCTTCTATTCCTATATTTGTCTCAGAGTCTGTTAAATGTTTTGCACCTGCCTAAGAGTGTCCAGGCCCTAACCCTCTCTCCCCAGTTCTGTTAAGAGACAACAAATCTCTTTTTACATTCTAAAAGTGTCTGGCACCCAACTTACTCTATCTGCACTACATCCACTATGCCTAGTAACCCACACTGTGAAGATGGAAGCCAGCTCTCCCTGGCTCTGAAGGTCACCATTAGGCCTCTAGGGTTCGGGGCCATGGCTACATATGTTTGTAATTTCTTTGATCAATTCAAGCGTAGATATACAGTACTGTGCAAACGTTTTAGGCAGGTGTGAGGAAATGTTGTAAAGTAAGAATATATATTTTAATTGTTATATTTGATCAATTTACAAAATGCAAAGTGAGCGGACAGAAGAAAAAAACTACATCAAATCAATATTTGGTGTGACTACCCTTTGGCTTCAAACCAGCATCCATTCTTACACTTGCACATGTTGATTAGAGTCAGGTGCATGACTAATCAATTATAACAGCAGGTACTAATGATCTTCAATTTCATATGTAGGTTGAAGTACTGTCATTAACTGAAACAGAAACCGCTGTGTAGCAGGCTTAAAACTGGGCGAGGAACAAACAAATTCTGCTACTATCATGAGGTTGTGGAAGACCGTTTCATGTCAAAGGTCATACACCATGAGAAAACATGTATACAGATTATAAGGACGGGTGTTCCCCAATTGGGATTATACGGTGCAAAAAGGCAAATAGATACAAATCATAAAATCAAAACAGTTTTATTAGTTACAGATAGTTTAAAAAGTCCCAAACAGTAGGGAGAGTTTTCCCTACTGTTTGGGACTTTTTAAACTATCTGTAACTAATAAAAATGTTTTGATTTTATGATTTGTATCTATTTGCCTTTTTGCACCGCATAATCCCAATTGGGGTACACCCGTCCTTATAATCTGTATATATTGACTAAGGGATGAGGTGCGCTTTTGTGGAGTAAAAATCCTGGGAAGATAGTGTACGGGAGAACAATTTTGAATACATGAGAAAACATAGATATACTGCATCAGTGAGGTCTCTCCCAGGCAAAGATTTCAAAGCAGATTGGGATTTCAAGATGTGCGGTTCAAGCTCCTTTGAAGAAGCACACAGAAATGGGCAACGTTGAGGACAGTAGATGCAGCGCTCAGTGAAGGAATTAATGCAGCAGATGAAAGACACATAATACTTACTTCCCTTCGACATTGGAAGCTGTCCAGCAGCATCATCAGCACAGAACTGGTGGAAACCAGTGGGACCCAGGTACACCCATTTACTGTCCACAGAAGACTGGCCAGAAGTGGTCTTGATGTAAGAATTGCAGCAAAAAAGCCATACCTTTGATGTGGAAACAAGGCTAAGCAACTCAGCTATGCACAAAACATAGGAACTGGGGTGCAGAAAACAGCAGCAGGTTCTAAGGACTGATAAGTCAAAATTTGAAATATTTGGCTGTAGCAGGAGGCAGTTTGTTTGCTGAAGGGCTGGAGAGTGGTACAATAATGAGTGTCTGCAGGCAACAGTGAAGCATGGTGGAGGTTCCTTGCAAGTTTAGGGCTGTATTCCTGTAAATAGAATTGGAGATTTGGTCAGGATCAATGATGTCCTCAATGCTGAGAAATGTGGGCATATACTTAACCATCATTCTATACCATCTGGTAGGTGTGTGATTAGCCCCAAATATATTCTGCAACAGGACAATTACTCCAAACATACAGCCAATGTCATTAAGGACTATCTTGAGTGTAAAGAAGAACAAGGAATCGTGGAAGTGATGGTTTGGTGCCACAGAGTCCCGATCTTAACGACATTGAGTCAGTCTGAGATTACCAGAAAAGACAGAAGGATTTGAGGCTGCCTACATCGACAAAAAGACCTGTAATTAGTTCTCCAAGATGTTTGAAATAACCTACCTGCCAAGTTCCTTTAAAAACTGTGTGCCAGTGTACCTAGAAGAATTGATGCTGTTTTGAAGGCAAAGGGTAGTCACACAAAATATTGATTTGATTTTGGATTTCTCTTTGTACATTTACTTTCCATTTTGTTCAATGATAAAAATAAACTATTAATACTTCTATTTCTGATAGCATTCTTAAATTCCAGCATTTTCCACACCTGGGTAGTGTATGCCCCGTAAAAGTCCCTTCCTTTTTGGCTTCTCTAGAGATCAAGCCCTACTTTTTTTTATTTGTCAATGGTGCCAAAATCTTTATGAACACCCTGGGAGCAGAAGACAAAAGGCAATGTAACAATACTGGAATTAGTCATCTGCCACTGCAAAGCATAGAAATCGCTGATGAGGTTGGTAAATGGGAACATGCAGGTAAGCATTAATGGATGTTCACAGATGACTTGTCTTTTGTCTCAGAGATGCAATTACTGACCTTGCAGATTCCATATAAAATTTTGGAATTTGAAGAAATTTGTTAAAGGATTTTAATTCCATAATAGGATAGATACCTCCGTTAGGTTTTGGTACCTTAAACAGGCTTTAGTAAAATCCATTGAACCAGTTTTTTGGTGGCACTGGCACAAAGACTCCCTGTGACAAGAAATGGTTTAGAGCTTTCTGCAAATCTGACTGTCCTTTGGGACTTTTTTGGTTGATTTGAAAGAACACAGTGAGACAATAGAGTTTTGGTCTAGAACATCTGTAACCCAGGGGGATGCAAACTGAAGCAAATGCCTCCCCACTCTTAGGAGTAAGGATGACCCTTCATTGTGAAGAGGGCTTTGGAGAGGACTTGGTGACCTTTGTTGGCCAAGTCTTGTGCCGAAAGGAAGGGCTGAACTTAGGTTCTAAAGTTGAACCCTGGAGGTGTTCTACATTTAGAGGAGTATAGCACCCTTCTGACACTCCAAAAGCAGGATAGAATCTCCAGCAGCAGGGGCGGGTTACCACTCCCCCCCCATGGCTGAGTCCATGGCTAAAATAAGGGGACCAAGAAAAGATACTGGGCATCCGTCACTTTTGTCTTGTTAAAGTTTTATTGCGGATTGGTAAAGGAGGGGAGGGTTAGGGGTTTCAGATACCATAGCAGAACACTTGCAGCCTCTCCAGATCCAGATAAATGTCCAGCTTCACAGTGTCAGAATCTTTAAACCGACCTGGCACATTTCCAAATTTAAGTTTGTCTTCCAAGTGAGTCACCAGGCCCTACTGAGAAACCAGCTCCCTTCCTGGTTTTCTCCAGCAAGGGGCCTCCCCTGGGTCTCCTCCTTGGCACAGCTTCCTCCAGACCAGGGAGAACAGCCTTAGGACCACTTCAGCACACATTAGGGCCCAAAACATCCTATTGGGCCTAACGGTAAAGCTTCATCAAGCAGCATTTCCCTGGGCTTTAGCCCAGGGAAAGTGAGAGCACATGGCCTTTCTCAAATATATATATCCTCCCTCAGCATGCAACAGTGGCATAAACTTCCTACAGGATTGGCTGAAGGAAATATAAATATTCATAACTTGGTTTTATCTGTGAAATCTCATACTACGACCAGTGATACCAGTGATATCTATGGGTGACAGTGAGAAATCACAAGCCAACTTAAGCTTAGAGAAAAAAACAGGTGAAAACTATACAGTCAGTCTGTGCTCGCTAAAGCCCTGCCAAAAACTAAATTGACATAGTAGCCCCTGTTTAGAACAAGTGGGCTACAAGAGCTTTAGAGAATTCTATGCATATGAATTAAAAACAGAGCTATTTAGGATATTTGTCTTATGACATACTTCAGGGAATCTAAACAGTAAATAAGATCAGTGGGCACGTGTTGTAATTGGTCTGAAACTGAACAATCCTAAAAAAACAGGGTCATGTTGCTTATTTATTGTCCTAGCCCAGTTAACTATGGTTTTACACACAGAGAAAACAGTGAGAGCTTGTTGCATAGCCTGGCCTGCCAAGTTAAAAACAGTGTGTCTGAAATGTTCTGTCTCCAGAATTCTTAAAAAAAGGAACATCTTCAGTAGGTTCTGTGAGATGTTTGTTTAGAAGAAAGACTGTAGGGTCTACCACAAGAGTAGCCCACTTTTTTGCAAATTCTTTTCCACTGGATAGGATTTAGAAAGATGTTTGGGAGAGTGACAATCCTTTCAGGAGTGACCCAATAATCATAGACTGTTTATTCTATCTGATCCTGAGCATGTGTAGCTATGTGCTCCCTTTGGGAGTGGCTGGTATTTGTAGTTCACCTTATAGCTGCCTTCAATCCCACCATATCTCACACATCCAAAGTCACTGAACTGGCCGGCTCTTGTTTTTGTTTGTTTTAGTTAGGGGATTTAACTTGGATGGGGAAAAGGGGTGACTGTTGGATGCCCAAAGAATTGGTTACAGGACCTCCTATATACACGACCATATATACACTCTTCTTCCTCCAACACATCTCTTCTGCAGACTATTGTTCCTTGACATCGCTCCAGCACATCACTTGCAGACTATTGCTCCTTCACTTTTCTCCAGCACATCTCTTAGTTCCTGATCTGAAGGGAAATTTATCAGGCTCACATATCTCATTTCTCTTCACCACAGCTAGCACATGGTGAGGCCTGCAAACTGTCAGCAGAGCCTCCAGACCACCCGTTACAGGCCAGGGTCTTGGACCCCTCAAAATGTAGCTTAGTACATTGGTGTTAGCCGGGACTTTGATGGACTACAACTCCCAACCCATCCCTCTTCCAGGTCCCACTGACCTGCTTTCTTCACAGTGACACTCTTTCCCCTGACTGGCTCCCAAGGCTTTCACAGACTGTCCACTATTCCTCTCCCAGCCTGCTGCAGCTTTTCTCTTCCAGCTCCCAGGGTCTGTCACTCACCGACTCCAGTGGATACTTTAAAGTGTTCTCAGTAGCACCTCTGCCATTCTCCTACTCACTTGTGCTGCTCCAGGTATCCACTTCACTCCTGGCTGCACCTGAGTCTCCAGGCTTCAAGGTCACCCCCCCTAGACTGGGGGCTCCCTCCTGGGTAGAGGCCTCCACAGCACCTCTGCTACATCTTCCACACTTCAAACCGGCACTCTCTTCCCCCCTGCTGGCAGACTGCTGTATTTAAGGAGGCCTGCCCCCTGCCAATCCAGGCTGTAACTTGGTCAGGGCTCCTTGTCATACATCAGGAAGTGACACCTCCTCATCCATCCCCCTCTCCAGAACATTCTTTGTTCAAGGGGCAGGAAACTCCAAGGGGTGTTCCTTCCTTCTGTCTCCAGCCACTCCCCAGCTCAGATAAAAACATTCAGGCCTGTGCTTACAGTCAGGCCTGACTAAATTTTGCCTCTCCAAGCAAAAACTCACTACAAAACGCAACTATCACTATGGGCATGCTACACATAGAATGTTTTATAGACATTTGTAGGTCGTTTAGTCACCAACGGGGCGTGGCAAAAAAGAAGAGAGTCAACTTGCACTATGCCAAGGCTTTTGTGCAATGAGCTTTTCAAAATTTGCAAGCACATAGTGTTAAGCTCCATCTTCAATATAGTGGCAATGTGGGGGACAAAAATCTTCGGCAGCTTCCTCCGACTCTTGAGAAATGGGAGTAGGAGAAGGACAGGATGTTTTGGACTGTAGACACAGATGGCTGTATTAAGGCCATAATCTATGTTAGGAATTATACCATAGATGCAGAATATTCAGCTTTTATCACATAGGCCATATGTTGCATGCCTGAAATAGAGCAAGAATCAGAGACTGAGAACAGTGTTAAAACTGAGCCCTGCTCTGGTGCAAGGTATAACAATGAATCATTCAATTAAAAAATTAATATGTAACAAAAAAGTGTTGTTTAGAATTGGCTCCCTTTCACTTGGTCTCTGCCATCTCTACAAGTGAAAGCAGTCCTCTATTCCTCAAAGAGTAGTCTGGGAGATAGGGTAAGCGTGTCCAGGAGTACCGAATGACCCAGATGTAGACAATTCTGCCAAAAAATTCTCGTGGAGAAATAGTGGAAGGAAAGCCTAAATACCTTATAAAGGCTGTAGGTGGAAGTGGCATTAAAATATTCAACTAGAGGTGTGATGTAACTCCTTGTCATCCACATGAGCCTAAGCTCTAAGGGGTTTAATTTATAGTACCAAGTTTGAAAAGTTTATACTGTGATCTGCATAGATTCCAAACATAGCCCAATTGAGACAGTAATGGTCACACATACAGGGTGAATTTGTGAACCTCTTTAGGACACTGGGCAACACCGGGCCTCAGTTGTCACAGTGAGCATAGTGACTGGGTTCCATTGAATTGGACCACAGCCTTGGACCTGTAAAGTACCCTACAGCTAACGCGTTGAACCAAGTACCAAGATGAGTGCCCCATACAGGATCCACTGCTCAATCATACAGGATCCACTGCCCAATGCAAAATTACAGGCCGTCCCCATAACATGGGGTCGAGGTATGACTCCCATGGTTTCATCAAGGTTGCACCTATCTGAATGTACTACTTCTGCATTAGAAGATACTAAGGTTGATCGGAAGAAAAAAAAAAAATAATAAAAAACCTGTGAAGGTAGTTTCTCCAGAAAGGAGAAGAGATCCATCACCTACAGACACTAGCAAAAAACTGAGGACTGAGTGGTAAAGGGTTACAGGGGAGGCACCCCAAGGGGGTGCATCCTGAAAATCTTACCAGTGCTCAATCACTTGAAGGTACAAGCTTATAAACATGATGTATGAATACATTTGCCTGTGTCCTGTACTGTATGATAAAGATAGGTATTTTTTTACTCAGTGTTGTCAATTAATAAGATATTTCAGCATGGGCATACTTAGAATTGCACTCCAAAACACATTCTATTACTACTGCTGAGTATAAGAATACCACATATGTGAGTATAAGAATACCACATATGTGAGACTGTTTTTAGCCTAGCTTCAAAAAGGTGGCCCCTAAAATCCAATGAGCAACTTCAGGCTCTCAAGGGGCATAAAATAGGCATCTAGTTTCCTGATTACCTATCACATATTTTGGATACCCCACACCCATAAAATGACAAGATATTTTAAAAGAGGCATGGTGAGTCTTTTGAAAAATATCATTTTTTTGTCACAAGTTTTTCAAAAATGTGGAAGGAAATGAGTATTTTTTACACAAAGATGCAAATAAATAAGACATTTCTAACACACAACATTGGCATGCTTAGAATTAAACCCCAAAATGCATTCTGTTACTCTTCCTGAGTCTGGGAATACCACATGGGACTTTTTTGGAGGCTAGCTGCTGCATAGCGTGACCCAAAATCCAAGGTGCACCTTAATGCTTGAAAGGACTATAAATTACGATAAGTTCACATTACTGAAGGCTGCGGGAAGACATGTAATCACACGCCTTCTCACACTCACACTAAAAACGCTATGTCATTTAGATACGTGAGGGTACCATTATTCCTAATGGCAACCCTACACACTGGAAACTGTGGATGCTGTGCATGAGCAAACGCGACTGTGAGTAAACCAGATAGATGTGAACCAAGCCTTAGGCATCTAATTTCCTGACTGCCTATCACTTTTTGAAGGCCCCGAAGTGACAGAACAGTAGAAACATCCATAAGTTTACCTCATTTTAAAAAGCAAACACCCAACCATATTTTTAAGAGGCATGGTGCATCTTTTGAATATCTTGTTTCTTGTCACAAGTTTTTGGAAAATGAAGAAAAAAAAAAAAAAAAATATATATATATATATATATATATATATATATATATATATATATATATACAGTATCTCACAAAAGTGAGTACACCCCTCACATTTTTGTAAATATTTTATTCTATCTTTTCATGTGACAACACTGAAGAAATGATGCTTTGCTACAGTGTAAAGTAGTGAGTGTACAGCTTGTATAACAGTGTAATTTTGCTGTCCCCTCAAAATAACTCAACACACACCCATTAATGTCTAAACCTATGGGAACAAAAGTGAGTACACCCCTAAGGGAAAATGTCCAAATTGGGCCCAATTAGCCATTTTCCCTCCCCGGTGTCATGTGACTCATTAGCGTTACAAGGTCTCAGGTGTGAATAGGGAGCAGATGTGTTAAATTTGGTGTTATCGCTCTCAATCTACCATACTGGTCACTGGAAGTTCAAAATGGCACCTCATGGCAAAGAACTGTCTGAGGATCTGAAAAAAAGAATTGTTTCTCTACATAAAGATGGCCTAGGCTATAAAAAGATTGCCAAGACCCTGAAACTGAACTGTAGCACTGTGGCCAAGACCATACAACGGTTTAACAGGACAGGTACCACTCAGAACAGGCCTTGCCATGGTCGACCAAAGAAGTTGACCGCACATGCTCTGCGTCATATCCAGAGGTTGTCTTTAGGAGATAGACGTATGAGTGCTGCCAGCATTGCTGCAGAGGTTGAAGGGGTGGGGGGTCAGCCTGTCAGTGCTCAGACCATACGCCGCACACTGCATCAAATTCCTCTGCATGGCAGTCATACCAGAAGGAAGCCCTTTTAAAGATGATGCACAAGAAAGCCCGCAAACAGTTTGCTGAAGACAAGCAGACTAAGGACATGGATTACTGGAACCATGTCCTGTGGTCTGATGAGACCAAGATAAGCTTATTTGGTTCAGATGGTGTCAAACGTGTGTGGTGGCAACAAGGTGAGGAGTACAAAGACAAGTGTGTCTTGCCTACAGTTAAGCATGGTGGTGGGAGTGTCATGGTCTGGGGCTGCATGAGTGCTGCTGGCACTGGGGAGCTACAGTTCATTGAGGGAACCATGAATGCCAACATGTACTGTGACATAGTGAAGCAGAGCATGATCCTTTCCCTTCAGAGACTGGGCCGCAGGGCAGTATTTCAACATGATAATGACCCCAAACACACCTCCAAGATGACCACTGCCTTGCTAAAGAAGCTGAGGGTAAAGGTGATGGACTGGCCAAGCATGTTTCCAGATCTAAACCCTATTGAGCATCTGTGGGGCATCCTCAAATGGAAGGTGGAGGAGCGCAAAGTCTCTAACATTCACCAGCTCCGTGATGTCATCATGGAGGAGTGGAAGAGGACTCCAGTGGCAACCTGTGAAGTTCTGGTGAACTCCATGCCCAAGAGGGTTAAGGCAGTGCTGGAAAATAATGGTGGCCACACAAAATATTGACACTTTGGGCCCAATTTGGACATTTACGCTTAGGGGTGTACTCACTTTTGTTGCCAGCAGTTTAGACATTAACCTGTTAACAACCGCCCTATAGTCAAACAGGGAGGTTGCTTAACACTGGGAGGGCGTACTATGATGTCCTCCCATAAAAGTGCTTCCTGCGAGCCCCCTAGGGTGTGCACCTGGGAACATCCGTGAATGGCTGCTCACATCGGCCTTTTACCACATGATCGCTCCGTCAAATGATGGAGCAATCACATGTAAACAAGCTGGCGGAAGTGCCTGCTTTTCTCTCCCCTTTCCGCACCAATCGGGGAGGAGAGAGGAGATGCTTCAGCACTGTGGGCAGGATGTGTAGTGCCCACAGCACTGCTATGTGACAGGCTGCACCCCCACCATCCATCCATCCAGCCTCACCCAGCCAGGCATCCTCACCCAGGCAGCCATCCAAGCTCACCCACCCAGCCATCCTCACCCATCCATGCTCACCCACCCGGCCACCCATCCTCACCCATCCATCCATCCATGCTCACCCATTCTCACCCAGCCAAGCTCACCCACCCAGCCATCCTCACCCATCCATGCTCACCCACCCGGCCACCCATCCTCACCCATCCATCCATCCATGCTCACCCATTCTCACCCAGCCATGCTCACCCATACAGCCATCCTCACCCAGCCATGCTCACCCATCCAGCCATGCATGCTCATCCACCCATCCATGCTCACCCAGCCATCCATCCATGCTCACCCAGCCATCCATCCATGCTCACCCACCCAGCCGTGCTCACCCATCCATCCATACATGCTCACCCACCCAGCCGTGCTCAGTCATCCCCATCCGTGCTCATCCATCCCTATCCATGCTCATCCATCCCCATCCGTGCTCAGTCATCCCCATCCGTACTCATCCATCCTCATTCATGCACATCATCCCCATCCATGCTCAATCATCCCATCCATGCTCATTCATCCCCATCCATGCTCATCCATCCCCATCTGTGCTCAGTGATCCCCATCTGTGCTCAGTCATCACCCATCTGTGCTCAGTCATCACACATCTGTGCTCATCCATCCCCATCCGTGCTCAGTCATCCCCATCCATGCTCATCCATCCCCATTCACGGCTCATCCATCCCCATCCATGGCTCATTTGTGCCTCATTCAAGCTCATCCATACCACATCAGTTCTCATCTGTGACACATTCATGCCACTACAGTGTCCATCCGTGCCACTACAATGCCCATCCATGCCACTACAGTGCCCATCCATGCCACCACATTGCCTCACAATAGTGTAAAAGGTAGTCAAATTAGATTTGAAATGTATGCCCCTAGAACACCTGACGGTGCTCCCTGCATGTTGGGTCTCTGTATGTGGTCAGGCTGTGTAAAAGTGTCACACATGTGGTATCGCCATACTCAGGGGAAGTAGCAGAATATTTTTTTGGGGTGTCATTTTTTTCTAGGTACATGCTGTGTTAGAAATATTGGATAAATGGACAACTTTGTGTAAAAAAATGCATTTTCATTTTCTTTCCACATTTTTCCAAAAACTTGTGGAGAAAATGACATGTTCAAAAGATTTATTATGCCTCTTAGAATATACGTTGGGGTGTGTGCTTTCCAAAATGGGGTCATTTTTTGGGCGTTTCCATTGTCCTGGTGCTCCAGGATCTTCAAAAGTGCAAGAGGTAGTCAAGAAATTATATGTGTAATTTATGCTCCTAGAATGCCTTATGGTGCTCCCTGCATGTTGGGCCTCTCTATGTGGCCAGGCTGTGTAAAAGTCTCACACATGCGGTATCACCATACTCAGGAGTAGTAGAATGTGTCTTGGGGTGTAATTTGTGGTATGCATATGCTGGGTGTGAGAAATAACCTGATAATATATGACAATTTTGTGGGGAAAAAAAATCTTCATTTTGCAAAGAATTGTGGGAAAAAAATGTAAACTTCAAAAAATTCACCATGCCTCTTACTAAATACCTAGGAATGTCTACTTTCCAAAAAGGGGTCATTTGGGGGGTATTTGTACTTTCCTGGCTTGTTAGGGTCGCAAGAAATGAGATAGGCCATCAGTACATCAGGTGTGATCAATATTCAGTGATTGGCATCATAGCTTTTAGACTCCTATAACCTTCACAAAGACCAAATAATATACACTAATTTGTTTTTTTTTTAGAAACACCCACAAAATGACTACATTTTGGAGAGAAAATCTCCCAAGGGTATTATGTAGGAGACATAGTGAGTATTTTAAAGAATACATTTTTAAAACATGTTTTTAGAAAATGTGAAAAGAAAATGAAATATTTTTTACACAAATTTGTCAACTAAATAAGATATTTCTCACACATACTTAAAGTATAACTTAAGGCATTATTTTTTCTAGTTTTGGATAGATTGAAGAGGGATAAGAACACCTGTCAGGTCTTTATTGCTCCTTGTACCATTAGGGAGATTCACCCTCTCTACTAGGGATGGGCCGAACACCCCCCGGTTTGGTTCGCACCAGAACATTCGAACACCGTTAAAGTCTATGGAACCCTAACATGAAAAATCAAAAGTGCTCATTTTAAAGTAAACAAAGAAAGAGAGCGAGCCCGCTCCAGGTGTGTGACGGCAATTACCTTCCGAATAGTCAGGTGCTGGTCCGGAGACCGCTGTCCAAATTAGTATACAATCCAAAAGCGAGAGAAAAGGGGGTGTCATTTATTGTAAACCAACAAAAAGTAAATCCAGGCAGACAAAACAAAAAGCTGTGTACAAGGTTGACACGTTTCACGGATGAAGGGTCCGCTTATTCATAACCTCTATCTGTGAGCAGTCAAGTGCAAATATATATACTTGTGACATGTGTTAATCCTTTGTTGCTCATCAGTAGTGTGTGGAGAAGCACCAAATCAATTCACCAGTTGGTGTCTGTCTGAGGTTAACCCTGTGTGGATAAAATCAAAGACAGATCACCTGTTTGGGAAGAGAGTAAAACCTCCTAAGTAGCTGGTATACACGCTGCGATCCGATATATATCGGTATCACATATGTGTGAACCATAAAACCAAAATTAGCATATATATAGAATAGACTAACATAAACAAGGTAAGAAAAACATCCTGCAGAACAGATATACTCATTAAAACAGTATATGGATATTAAAGCAAATGAAATATATGTATAATTATAATTAAACATATACTAGTAGTTATAAATGAACAGCAATATCAATTGGTGAGAAGAGAAAAATGTTAATATTTGTCCATCAAAACGTTTAGAAAGTATTCCATTCATCAAATTAAGTAGCTATTGTTACTCAGCTGTTCTTAAACCATGTCTGCAGGAAGAATGTACAGGGACAGAACATGACGATCAAAGCAGAGATTTCGAAGGGAAGACACACAGTGTTATATAACAGTTGAACCAATAGTTAGGAGTATATTGTGTATCGCTGTGTGTCCATCTCCAGGATCGTACATGCCTGCTACCGCTATAAGGTGCTCAAATAGAAAGATCGGAAGATGTATCCTAGGGCTCTGTACATAGGTGTATAAAAATTGTGGAATAATGATTCAATAGTCTCGATGGGGATATATCTAAATCCAGTCAAAAGTGTTGAATGCATTAGAATTATAGGTGGGAAAATCATCCCATTAGGTGTATATGAAAAAATGTATAGGTAGATGGAACATGGAACAGAAAGGGCAACATTCTCCCTTATGTTATCATACAGTCTGTCCCATATACCTGTATTAGTCTTACACTGAAACAAATTTAATTTTAATTTTCATAATAATGAGAAACATCCCATTCAAAGTTCATGCCGTCAGGTATACGACTTTGTAATTTGTATATCCAAAATACTTCTCTCCTGCACAGGAGGAGGAACAGGTCTCCTCCCCGGGGATGGGACGAGATCCGCTCAATCACCTGTACCCGCATGGAGGAATTGTCACCCTGATGTAGGTGGTTGAAATGTTTAGCCACATTTGTGGACTTTAAGGTTCTGACATCTGCCAGGTGTTCCCTAAACCTATCTCGGAGTCTCCTAGTTGTTCTACCCACATATTGGGAGGGACATGAAGTACAAGTAATTAAATATATCACAAAATTGATATGGCTGTTCATTTATAACTACTAGTATATGTTTAATTATAATTATACATATATTTCATTTGCTTTAATATCCATATACTGTTTTAATGAGTATATCTGTTCTGCAGGATGTTTTTCTTACCTTGTTTATGTTAGTCTATTCTATATATATTCTAATTTTGGTTTTATGGTTCACACATATGCGATACCGATATATATCGGAT
>BLSH010249788.1:1813017-1825556 GCA_018402905.1 Glandirana rugosa
AAACATCCTGCAGAACAGATATACTCATTAAAACAGTATATGGATATTAAAGCAAATGAAATATATGTATAATTATAATTAAACATATACTAGTAGTTATAAATGAACAGCAATATCAATTGGTGAGAAGAGAAAAATGTTAATATTTGTCCATCAAAACGTTTAGAAAGTATTCCATTCATCAAATTAAGTAGCTATTGTTACTCAGCTGTTCTTAAACCATGTCTGCAGGAAGAATGTACAGGGACAGAACATGACGATCAAAGCAGAGATTTCGAAGGGAAGACACACAGTGTTATATAACAGTTGAACCAATAGTTAGGAGTATATTGTGTATCGCTGTGTGTCCATCTCCAGGATCGTACATGCCTGCTACCGCTATAAGGTGCTCAAATAGAAAGATCGGAAGATGTATCCTAGGGCTCTGTACATAGGTGTATAAAAATTGTGGAATAATGATTCAATAGTCTCGATGGGGATATATCTAAATCCAGTCAAAAGTGTTGAATGCATTAGAATTATAGGTGGGAAAATCATCCCATTAGGTGTATATGAAAAAATGTATAGGTAGATGGAACATGGAACAGAAAGGGCAACATTCTCCCTTATGTTATCATACAGTCTGTCCCATATACCTGTATTAGTCTTACACTGAAACAAATTTAATTTTAATTTTCATAATAATGAGAAACATCCCATTCAAAGTTCATGCCGTCAGGTATACGACTTTGTAATTTGTATATCCAAAATACTTCTCTCCTGCACAGGAGGAGGAACAGGTCTCCTCCCCGGGGATGGGACGAGATCCGCTCAATCACCTGTACCCGCATGGAGGAATTGTCACCCTGATGTAGGTGGTTGAAATGTTTAGCCACATTTGTGGACTTTAAGGTTCTGACATCTGCCAGGTGTTCCCTAAACCTATCTCGGAGTCTCCTAGTTGTTCTACCCACATATTGGGAGGGACATGAAGTACAAGTAATTAAATATATCACAAAATTGATATGGCTGTTCATTTATAACTACTAGTATATGTTTAATTATAATTATACATATATTTCATTTGCTTTAATATCCATATACTGTTTTAATGAGTATATCTGTTCTGCAGGATGTTTTTCTTACCTTGTTTATGTTAGTCTATTCTATATATATTCTAATTTTGGTTTTATGGTTCACACATATGCGATACCGATATATATCGGATCGCAGCGTGTATACCAGCTACTTAGGAGGTTTTACTCTCTTCCCAAACAGGTGATCTGTCTTTGATTTTATCCACACAGGGTTAACCTCAGACAGACACCAGCTGGTGAATTGATTTGGTGCTTCTCCACACACTACTGATGAGCAACAAAGGATTAACACATGTCACAAGTATATATATTTGCACTTGACTGCTCACAGATAGAGGTTATGAATAAGCGGACCCTTCATCCGTGAAACGCGTCAACCTTGTACACAGCTTTTTGTTTTGTCTGCCTGGATTTACTTTTTGTTGGTTCACAATAAATGACACCCCCTTTTTTTCTGGATATCGGAGTGCGGTCTCTCTCTTTTGGATTGTATGCTCATTTTAAAGGTTTATATGCAAATTATTGCACTATAAAGCGTATGGGGACCTGAATCCTGTCCTAGGGGACATGTTTCAATGCAAAAAAAGTTTTTAAACCGATCGTTTTTTCAGGAGCAGTGATTTTAATAATGCTTAACCACTTCAGCCCCGGAAGGATTTCCAGCTTTAGGACCGGAGCCCTTTTTGCGATTCGGCGCTGCGTCGCTTTAACTGACAATTGCGCGGTCGTGCAACGTTGTACCCAAACAAAATTTGCGTCCTTTCTTTCCCACAAATAGAGCTTTCTTTTGGTGGTATTTGATCACCTCTGTGTCATTTCTGATCGCCGCTATAAACAAAAGAAGAGCGACAATTTTGCAAAAAAACCCAAATTTCTTACTTTTTGCTAAAATACAAATCAAAAAAAAATATATAAAAAAACAATTTTTTTCACCGTTTTTGGGCGATTTATATTCTTCCTCATATTTGCGATAAAAAATCGCAATCAGCGTTTATTGATTGGTTTGCACAAAAGTGGTCACGTTTACGGATGATGAGATTTCGTTTTTGGGGTTTTTATTTTTTTTTATTTTTTACTAGTAATGGCGGCGATCTGCGATTTTTAGCGGTACTGCGATATTTCAGCGGACATGTCGGAACATTTTGACACTTTTTTGGGACCATTGACATTTATACAGCGATCAGTGCTATAAAAATGCACTGATTACTGTGTAAATTCCATTGGCAGTGAAGGGGTCAACCTGCAGGGGGCACTCTAAGGGTTAACTATGTTCCCTGGGCGTGTTCTAACTGTGGGGGGACTGCCCTAGCTAGGGAAGGGAAGTGGTCACAGCCTTCGTATACAGGAAGGCTGTGATCACAGCCCTTCCCCCTTCACAGAACGGAGGTCCGTGTTTACATACACGGACCTCCGTTCCTTCACTCCGGGGGGGCCATCGCGGGTAGCCGGCGGCAATCGAAGCCGCCGCACCCGCTCCCTGGCCCTCCCCGAACACAGTGAGCACGCGGGCGCGCCTCCGGTGGCGCGCGCGCGCTCACTAGGCACGATCTCGTGGCCGCCGTCATATGACGGCGATCCGCGTTACAGAGCCACTTTGCCGCCGTCAATTGCCGATTGGCGGTCGGCAAGTGGTTAAAGTGAAACAATAAAATGAAATATTCCTTTAAATAATGTGCCTGGGGGGGGTCCCTTAGTCTGCCTGTAAAAGGGCACATCTCTGTAATGTTTAGAACAAAAAAATCACTGAAAAAATTTGCGTAGGTTCCCCCCCAATCCAAACCAGGCCCTCCGGTCTTGTATTTATATTAAGGGGAACTCCAGCCAAAATGTTTTAAAAAATTGACGTGGGGTCCCTCCTAAAATCCAAACCAGACCCTTATCTGAGCATGCAACCTGGCCGGCCAGGATAGGGGGTATGAGCGAGCCCCCCCTCCTGAACCGTACCAGGCTACATGCCCTCAACATGGGGAGTATGGGTGCTTTGGGTGGGGGGGGCTCTGCACCCCCCCACCCAAAGCACCTTGTCCCCGTGTTGATGGGGACAAGAACCTCTTCCCCACAACCCTGGGCTGTGGTTGTGGGGGTCTGCAGGCGCTGGGCTTATCGGAATCTGGAAGCCCCCTTTAGTAAGGGGGCCCCCAGATGCTTACCCCCCCTATGTAAATTAGTATCGGGTACGTCGTACCCCTACTAATTCACCAAAAAGTGTCAAAAAAGAAAAAACCACAGGAGACAATTAGGGACAAGTCCTTTATTAAAAAAGAAAAAGGAAAAATAAGTGTTCGCCGTTGTAATCCACTTCAATCATGGCGTGCGACAGACCCAAAAAAAAAATCTGCAACAGCTCCTCCTCCATGGGAGGACTCCTGCCGACTGAGCTCGGTTTGCTGTGACAGTTTATTTATATGGCAGGGCGGAGCCACTCAGTGACATATGCACGTGACCCACCCCCCTCTGACGTCACATGGCGTCAGAAGGGACGGGGTTGCTTGCTTACGTCGCCGGGTGGCCCCGCCCTGACATATAAAGGAACTGTCAGAGCAAAAAGTGCACAGACGGCGGGAACCCTCCCAATGGGGAAGAGCTGTGCGCACCGTCTGTGTGCAATGCATTATGGGGCGCTCCGGCGGCGAAGTTGATGCGAACGCGCCATAATGTTCTAAATTCAACGAACGGGCAGCTCGAACCGCGGGCCCATCCCTACTCTCTACTTTTCCAGTTTACCACTATCATTGAAAATTAACCGATTGCCGACCGCTGGTCGGCAATTGACGGCGACAGAGTGGCTCTTTCCCGCAAAACGCCGTCATACGACGGCGGCTGCGGGATCAAGCCTAGTGAGCGCGCGCACTCACTGTGTTCGGGGAGGGCCAGGGAGCGGGTGCGGCAGCTTCGATTGCCGCCGGCTACCCGGGATGCCCCCCCCCCCCGGTGCGAAGGAACGGACCACTTCCCTTCCCCAGCTAGGGCAGTCCCCCCACAGTTAGAACACGCCCAGGGAACATAGTTAATCCTTAGAGCGCCCCCCTGCAGGTTAACCCCTTCACTGCCAATGGCATTTACACAGTAATCAGTGCATTTTTATAGCACTGATCACTGTATAAATGCCAATGGCCCAAAAAAGTGTCAAAATGTTCCGACATGTCCGCTGAAATATTGCAGTACCGCTAAAAATCGCAGATCGCCGCCATTACTAGTAAAAAATAAAAACCCCAAAAATGAATTCTCCTCATCCGTAAACGCGACCACTTTTGCGCAAACCAATCAATACAACGCCGATTGCGATTTTTTTTTTATCACAAATATGAGGAAGAATATAAATCGGCCAAAACCGGTGAAAAAAAATGTTTTTTTATATTTTTTTTTGGATTTGTATTTTAGCAAAAAGTAAGAAATTTGGGTATTTTTGCAAAATTGTCGCAATTCTTTTGTTTATAGCGGCGATCAGAAATGACGCAGCGGTGATCAAATACCACCAAAAGAAAGCTCTATTTGTGGGAAAAAAAGGACGTAAATTTCGTTTGGGTACAACGTTGCACGACCGCGCAATTGTCAGTTAAAGCGACGCAGCGCCGAATCGCAAAAAGGGCTCCGGTCCTAAAGCTGGAAATCCTTCCGGGGCTGAAGTGGTTAAAGTAAAGAAAATCCCAGATTTTGGATTGTCCCCAAAAAGTAATAGCTTTGGAAATGTTCCAATGGGGACACTAGTTCTGGTGACTATGTGCAAGGATTTATTTTTACTTCATGTTTTGGGACAGAAAGTAAAGGGAATTCTCTCCAAAGGAACAAAGATGGCAAACGTAAACCTTACAGGGGTCATACCCTTCCTTTAAAATTAAAAAAAAAGTTTTGCCTATAGTTCTACTCTAAAATTTAACCCCAAAACACATTTTGCTACTCCTCCTGAGTATCGGGATATATAGCATATCATAAAGAGAGCATAACCTATCCTAGAGTATAAATACTTTTATGCAGGCAGTACCTACAAAGAATTGTAATACAAATTAAAGATGCTCCTACTAGGCTACAAATAGGACTTTTAAGGTACCTGACTACATACATTCTATAGATACAAAGCTGTTCTTAAAATATTAACATTTTTTAAAATCAATTTACATCACTAAAATCAATATTTAAAATATTCTCAAGTGCTGTTCACATTATGCATAGGTGTATAATATATAATTTTAACACAGAACCTCTACAAAACAGTTCCTGATTACAGCACATTTATATCCATGGACAAACTATACATTTTCTTCTTTATCATCTTGGCTGATGGGGGGAGCATTCAGGGTGTTTCTAAGATCAACAGATCTGCTTCCTCAGGAGATATAAAGAGGTAAGTGTATAGCAGTCTGCAATATAGACCATAATATATCCAAGTGAGTATCTGTAAGGGACCACTAGATACATCCATGGGCATCTGCAGAATTTTTTCCAGGGGGGGGGGCAACATTTTAAGGTCACCCATGCTCTGCCTCTTTTTGATAACGTTTTTGGGCCCCTGATGATATCTAAGGATGTGACCCCCCCAAAACTGAAGGACTACAAGTCCCATCTGTATAAGTGCTTTGATTAATTAGACTGACCTCTTGAAAGGTTTGGCTCCACTCCAGGCAGGCTAGCTCTCTCTCCCTCCCTATGCATGCCAGGCTCCGAGTAGAACATACAGGGAGGAAGTGGGTGGAGCTAGCAGAGGAGGACGAGGAAGTTAAAATCCTCCTCTGCTCTGAATGCTGGGAGCCTGGGGCTCCTTCTCTCTCTCCTTCTTCTCCTCCTGAGTCCTGACGTCACACACTGCTTGCTGATGCGGGGCCGCGCTGGCTGGCCGAGTCACACTGACGGCCGCTGCCGCGCTCAGAGTCAGTGTGACTCAGTCAGGACTCAGGAGGGAGGAGAAGGAGGCTGGGCTTGCTGCTCAGCAGCAGACAGCCCAGCCAGGCAGCTGTCATAGTGTCATTGTGTTTGCATTGCCTGCTGCAGCCTGGTGTATGGGCGGGGCAGGGGGCGGAGTCCCGGGCATACAGACACAAACACAGCGCACTGCTCTTTCACCGGGGACACCACTGCGGCCAGCGCTGCCCCCCTCCTCCCATGAAGAGGCCCCAGACGGCCGGATCATGGCGCCGTCAGGCCCGAGCAGTGTGAAGAGGAGGTGCCGGAGGTGTCTGTACTGTGAGGCAGCCTGAGCCACCCACAATTAAAAACATAAGATAAGATTCCAGGGGGGGGCACCTGCCCCCCCTTGCCCCTACCTGCTGACGCCCATGGATACATCTTAATATGTGATCAATCATTTTCCTATACAATTCTACAAAGTATACATTAAAAAAGATTAAAGCAAGATGGCATCTAGGGTACAGTCACAGTCTACCTAACCAGGCATCAACCACAGTGGAGGGAAAAGAAGGAAAAACAGGCAAGTATTCATGCAAAGTATGCAATGACCTAAAGAGTGACATAGTTACATAGTTACATAGTTAGTGAGGTTGAAAAAAGACCCAAGTCCATCAAGTCCAACCTATGTGTGTGCTTTCATGTCAGTATTACATTGTATATCCCTCAATGCTTTGGTCCCTTAGGTGTGCATCTAGTAGTTTTTGAATGTATCTATACTCCCGGCAGAGACCACTGCTTGTGGAAGAGAATTCCACATTCTCACTGCTCTTACCGTAAAGAAACCTCTACGCATTTTAAGGTTAAACCGCCTTTCCTCTATTCTTAGTGAATGGCCGCGTGACTTTGTGTACTCCCTTGCACTGAATAGTTTTGTCCCTATAGTGGGGTCACCAGTACAGTATTTGTACATTAAAATCATATCCCCTCTCAAGCGTCTTTTCTCCAGAGAGAATAAGTTTAGTGCTTGTAATCTTTCCCCATAACTAAGGTCTTCCAATCCCTTAATTAGCTTTGTGGCCCTTCCCTGAAGCCTTTCCAATACCTGGACATCCTTTCTGAGGACTGGTGCCCAGAACTGGACGGCATACTCCAGGTGTGGCCTCACCAGAGACTTGTATAGTGGGAGAATTATTGATTTATCCCTGAAGTTAATCCCTTTCTTGATGCATGCCAACACTTTGTTAGATTTGCTTGCAGCAGCTTGGCATTGCATGCCACTGCTGAGCCTGTTCTCTACTAGGACCCCTAGGTCTTTTTCCATTCTAGTTTCCCCCAGGGGCTCCCCCCCCTAGTGAGTAGTTTGCGTTCATGTTCTTGGTACCCAAATGCATTATCTTACATTTTTCTATGTTAAATCTCATTTGCCATTTGTCTGCCCACCCCATTAATTTGTTCAGATCTTCTTGCAAGGTTTCCACATCCTGTGGAGAGTTTATTGCCCTGCTTATCTTGGTATCATCCACAAATATTGAGATTGAACTCTTCACCCCGTCCTCCAAATCATTTATAAATAAATTGAATAGGATTGGTCCCAGGACAGAACCTTGGGGAACCCCACTTTCTACACCAGACCATTCTGAGTATTCCCCATTTATCACCACCCTCTGGACCCTCCCCTGTAGCCAGTTTTCAATCCAGGTACTCACCCTTTGATCCATGTTGAGGGACCTTAGTTTGTACAGTAAACGTTTATGGGGAACTGTATCAAATGCTTTTGCAAAATCCAAGCACAACACGTCTACAGGCCTTCCTTTATCTAGGTGGCAGCTCACCTCCTCATTGAAGGTTAATAGATTGGTTTGGCAAGAACGATTCTTCATGAACCCATGTTGATTACCGCTAATGATACCGTTCTCATTACAATAATCATGTATATAATCCCTTATTATTCCCTCCAAGAGCTTGCATATTATTGATGTTAAGCTAACTGGTCTGTAATTCCCAGGGATATATCTTGGTCCTTTTTTATATATTGGTACCACATTGGCTTTCCTCCAGTCAGCTGGTATCATACCAGTCAGAAAACTGCTCTTAAAAATTAGGTACAAGGGTCTGGCAATAACTTGGCTAAGTTCCTTAAAGACCCTTGGGTGTAAGCCATCTGGGCCTGGTGACTTATTGGTGTTCAGTTTTTCAAGCCTATTCCTGATTTCACCCTCGGTCAGCCACAAGGGTGCTTCCTGTGATGTGTCATGAGGACCAGTATTGAAGTTCTGAATAATTGATCCCCCCGTTTCCTTTGTGAATACTGAGGAGAAAAATGAGTTCAACACCTTTGCCATTTCTCCATCCTCAGTAACCAAAATACCTTCATCATTCTTTATTGGGCCAATATGATCTGACCCCCCTCTCTTACTATTTATATACTTAAAGAATTTTTTGGGATTCTTTTTACTTTCCTCAGCTATGTGTCTTTCATGTTCAATCTTGGCTGCTATGATTGCCCCTTTGCATTCCTTATTGCGTGTTTTGTAGTACTGAAAATCTGACTGAGATCCCTCCTCCTTGTATTTTTTGAAGGCCTTCTTTTTTGCTTTTATGTGTGCCTTTATGTCGGCATTAAGCCATCCTGGTTTTTGATTAGCTCTTTTAATTTTATTTCCTGTTGGGATACACTGGCTAATACCTTTGTTTAGTGTGTTCTTGAAACACTCCCATTTTTCCTCCGCATTCATTGTTCCTAGAATTTTATCCCAGTCAACATCTTCCAGCAAGGAGCGTAGTTTCTGGAAGTTGGCTCTTTTAAAATTCAGTGTCTTTGTATTCCCCTTGCGTTTCCTATTTGTGTAATTTATGCTAAAACGAATTGTCCTGTGATCGCTATTTCCTAGATTGCCCCTTACTTCCACATCTGTGATCAGGTCTGTGTTGTTGGTAATCAAAAGGTCCAATAATGCTTTTTCTCTTGTTGGTACATTTACCATCTGACCCATGAAATTATCCTGCAGGACATTTAAGAAATGGCGAGATTTAGCTGACAATATGTAAGGGCCTAAAAGAACATTATATTTGCAAATATATTGTGTAAATATCAAACAGCAGTGAGACACTACCATGCCACCATGTCCCATATTAGCCCCGATGGTCGGCACTGTGTGGAGGTGAAGAACACCGGAGAACACCGGAGGGGAGGTACCACCCCGCCCAGACCACATCTCAGGGAGTGCTCATATCAAAGTGGGCACATCCTCTAGAAGTAGTGAAGGCAGATATGGTGTCACCACAAAGGCACAGCCACAGGTCATGCGCTGCACCACTTCACACAGATGTCACTACACAGGGAGCAACCGCTGAACCCTAATACAGAATCCCTGGCATCGTATTTAGCGGGGATCATTGTGGGAGGAACCCAAAGGCCCAGCCAAAAAGACCCAGGCCCATGGGCATTTCCCCCAAAAAATAAACCTGTTAACTCACATACCTCTATTAATGTCCCTAGTGCATTAAAGGGCCATTCCGACCCCCAATAACCCAATAAAACACAGTGGAGGCCCAAAGGTGGATGATGGGTCTAATCTGAAACAAATGTCATCCTGTTACAACTGAAGAGATTGCAACACTTATGTAGTATACATAGTATCCATATATCAATATAATTGGGACATATAACAGTGAAATGTACATAACATACAATTATTGATATAGGCAATTATTAACAGATACATCATCTCCAGTATCATTTAACCCACAGGTGTCAAACTGGCGGCCCTCCAGCTGTTGCGGAACTACAAATCCCATGAGGCATTGCAAGGCTGACAATTACAAGCATGACTCCCACAGGCAGAGGCATGATGGGACTTGTAGTTTTGCAACAGCTGGAGGGCCGCCAGTTTGACACCCCTGATTTAACCTCATTACCTCATTTCCTCATTACTACAATATTGATGTCTTTATTAGATGGCTTAATTATAATGACTGGATTTTGTCTGAGTTTCAGTAGGGTTTTAATTTAAACTTTTGCTATATTGTTTTTCCAGAATTTACTTTTAGGTAGCTTAGATATCAGAAAAGAGGATTGATGGGTGATCACCAGTAACCATATTCCCAATACCTAAATAGATAAAAAGATAAACAATCAAATGGGATTCATAAGGGCAAAAGTAGGATTAAAAAGTACTTTATTAAATGTTGTTTTTTTCAGATAAAAAACATTAGTATGGTTCAGTATAAATGGGCACACTCACAGACACATTTTTTCTAACAGTACCATCTAAAGCAAGTGTAGGCAACCTTGGAGAGGCGGAGATCTACCTAAATAGCAGAAAAGAGAGGAACAAGGACAGGAGGGGCAGTGGGGGAGGTATTTACTGGAATCAATCCACTGTTTTTTTTCTCCCGCAGCAGCTGAATTCCAGTAGGAGGGAGAGGAGGAGAAGCTGGCTTTCAGCTGCTGCAGTAGGAAAATACAGGGGATCATCAGAAGACAAGTATTTTAAAAATCCTAATTCCCAGCAAGTGGGGGCGGATTTGGATTTTACTTCCCCCCACCCCCACCCTGGTGCCCTAAGCAGCCATATGCTGGCATCGCCCCTGCCCATAGCAGTGTCCTGTGACCCCTTTATAATCGCCCCCTTCCCCCACAGTGGTGTCCTCTGCCCCCCCATAGCAGTGTATTTTGTCCCCTTCACATTACCTCCCCACAGTAGCGTCCTCTGCCCCACCCAGAGCAGTATACTCTACTGCCCTTCACATCACCCCCCCCACAGAACCTACCCCCCATAGCTGTGTCCTCTGCCCCCTCCCTTCCCCCCATAGTAGTGTATTCTGCCTCCCTTCCTCCATAGCAGCATACTATTTACCTCCATAGCAGTGTCCTCTGCACCCAGTTTCCCCCCATAGCAGCGTCTTCAGCCCCTTTCACATTACCACACAAGCATAAGTAGTTTATTTCGAATTTAGAATTAAGAGCTCAGACAGCTTTCGAACAAGCTTGTACATCGGGACAACCAGAGAGACATGTATTATCATTTTCTTATGCATTGCTAATAGCGGCAACAATCCCAAAGGACCTTCCATTCCTGACAAAGTGGGAAATAGATCTGGGGTATAAATTCTCACAAAGTCAAAGAGATAGAATTTTATTGTTTGCTCATAAAGCCTCAGTTGCTAGCAGATTCCAGGAAGGGGGGTATAAACTGCTCACAAGGTGGTACCAGACGCCCGTAGCCCTACATAAGAAATTCCCCTTGACTTCGGATAGATGTTGGCGCTGTCAAGAATCTGAGGGCACCTTGATCCACATATTCTGGGAGTGTAGGAAGCTGAAAGAGTTTTGAGAAATGGTAAAGGAGGGAGTACAGGATCTGACAGGGATAGCCCTTGGGATGAAGCCAGCCGCATATCTACTACACGATATGCATTTATCTATCAAAGATTATAAAAACTCATTGTTAAAACATTTATTAATAGCTGCAAAAGCATGTATTCCAGCTTTGTGGAAAAAAGAGGAGGCACCGACTAAATCCCAATGGATAAATAAGATATGTGAGATCCAAGAAACGGAAGAGTTAACCCTACTGGGGAAGGATAGGGCGGACTTATATGTGGCTATAGAATATGGGGGGGGGGGAGAGGCTCTACAGAGACAGAAAGAAGGGGACTGCCACATCCTAAATGAACAGAAAATATTGGAAAGGGAAAAATAACCCAAACCACAAAAAATATCCCCCTGGACTTTACCGGCAGTCATATGAAAAAAGCGTGAGTTTGGGTAAAAGGCTATTTCATTTTATTGGTACAAAAAACAAAACAAAATGGAGCATTGGAGTGAGCAGGAACACGTGGGTCCCAAGTTCACCTCAAACAATGCATGTACATGTAAAATTTACATATGCAGTATATACATATTTAGCACAATTAAGCATTTAAAAACACAGACATTTTTGGGATGGGTACCACATTGAACAGCAAACAAATGGATAGCTTTGATGCATTTGAGATTAGACACACTCAGGAGCCGCTTGAAAGGCAGGATCCCGGGGCTATGTCACAAAATGTCCCAACATGTTTCGGTCAATCCTTCATCAGGGGATGATGAACATCAAGCAAAACGAGAAATGTGCTGTCAGTAAGAGGGTTGAATCATATATAACAACATCAATTTTATTGATAATTAGAGTTGAGCGAACACCTGGAAGTTCGGGTTCTGCTGGTCCGTCCGAACTTCGGGACAAAGTCCGGGTCCGGGTCCGGACGGAACCCGAACGATCGCACGGACAACGAACCCCATTGAAATCAATGGGGACCCGAACTTTTAGGCACAAAAATGGCTGTAGGAAAGTCCTGGAAAGCCCCAGAGGGCTGCAAAAGGAAGTAAAATGGGGGTAAGGGTAGGGCAAGTGCCCTACAAAAAAATGGGGACAGGGAAATAACTGTAAATATTTAAAAAAAAATAAAAACATAAAAAAAGCAAAAATGGAGGTGAATGTGGATCATCTTCAAACTGTGTCTGAAAAGTATTAATTAACGGTAGAAGCCATATAACTGTTCTAAAATCATCTTCAAACTAGGGCAAGTGCCCTACAAATAATCAAACTTCTACTAAAATCTTGTCAATATACC